>JAQQAC010012171.1:16428375-16450774 GCA_029783875.1 Phataginus tricuspis | reverse complement strand
GTCCGCCCCCGCGCCCCGCCCCCTCCCGCCCGGTCCGCCCCCGCGCCGCGCCCCCGCGCCGTTCGCCCCCGCCCCAACGGCTGCCGGGTCCTGGAATCCCGACCCCGGGAGGGAGCGCATTCCCTCCCGGTCGCCAGGGCTGGCTCACCCCTCACTGTGGCGAGTCAGCGTCCCGCGCCGCGGCGCCCCAGTTTGTAAGCCTGCAGCAGCACCGCCGTCGTCGCCTGGCGGCGGGAAGGGCCCGGCGCGCGCGGGATTCCTGCCAGGGCTGCGCCCATCGCCGCGCCCGGGAGGCAGGTGTGCCCTGTGTAATATCATCTTCCTCCGCTGCTTTCCTAGGAAAGCACCGCGGTGGGGAGCTTTTTC
This sequence comes from Phataginus tricuspis, assembly GCA_029783875.1. Taxonomy (NCBI): domain Eukaryota; kingdom Metazoa; phylum Chordata; class Mammalia; order Pholidota; family Manidae; genus Phataginus; species Phataginus tricuspis. The sequence continues at coordinate 16,450,408 of JAQQAC010012171.1, read as the reverse complement.
TACTTTCTTGGAAATAATATTACAGCTTTTCCGATTTTGAAAGTAATGCATTATCATTGCTAGAAACTCAAGCAATACGAGGGGGAAAAGTATGTATGTATAACGAGGAAATAATTTCTATAATCTTAACTCCTAAGACAATTTCTGATACTTCTGATAATGTATTTCCTTTCAGATACATATATATTATATAAGAATATATATTACATATAGAGAGAGAATAAGGTGCATTTTAATAATGGTTTAATCATTTTTTCATAATGTTTAATTGCCATAACTGATTCCATCTGCTATAATCTTTTAAATATTGTTTTACAAAAATCTCAGGATAACTCCTCTTTTCTCTTTTATACCTTCTTTTGTATTTCTTTGGATCTTTCAAACTTGTGTGATGTATTTTGAGGGACGTGGACTTTTTAAGAACATACGTATCTGATCAAATAGCTTCCACAGTTTACTTGTGTTCCTTCTCGGATTGTTTGCTGGTCAAGAAGTTTGCTTTTTTTCTCCTCTTTAATGCAGCCCATGTTCCCCATAGATCAACTAAGTTAAGGCCATTGAGGCAACCTTTCTCTAAATTAAAAATCTTAGTGGTTTCCTTGTGTTTCTGCCCCCTCTTCTCTCTCTTCCTGAGAGCCCATTAGTTCCATTGCACTTACTTTTTGAGTTATCTCTGACTCGTATTCCCGACAATCAGAAAATCAAAGAGCAAAGGGAGTTTGCTCATATGACCTTGGGATACTTAAGCCTTTTAAACAGGCTTATCACCTAGGCTCCGCTCTTCCACTATGTTTTTGTTTTTATTTTTATCTTGTTTAAAATATGCATAACACAAAATTTGCCATCTTAACCACTTTTAAGTGTACAGTTGAGTGGCATTAAGTACATTCACATTGTTGTGCAACCACCACCACTATCCATCTCTAGAATTTTTTTCATCTTGTAGAACTGAAACTCTGTCCCCTTTAAACACCAACTCCACATTCTCCCTCTCCCAGCCCCTGCAACCACCATTCTACCTTCTGTCTCTGAGTTTGACTGCTCTCTGTGCCTTGTGTAAGTGGAATCATATGACATCTGTCCTTTGTGACTTGCTTATTTCATTTAGCATAGTGTTTCTGAGGTTCATTCATGTTGTAGCATGTGTCAGAATTTCCTTCCTTTTAAAGGCTGAATAATACTCCATTGTTGTATTGACCACATTTTTATTTATAGCCATTCACCATCAATGGACCCTTGGGTTTCTCGCATCTTTTGGCTAGTCTGAATAGCACTGTTATGAGCACTGGTGTATACATACCTGTTGGGTACCTGCTTTCATTTCTTTTGGATATATATCCAGAAGTGAAGTTGCTGGATCATATGGTAATTCTATGTTTAATTTTTTGAGGAACTGCCGTTATTATTTTCTATAGTGGCTGTACCATTTTACAATCCCACCAACAGTGCACAAGTGTTTAAATCTCTCCACATCCTTACAACACTTGTTTTCTATTTTTTGTTGCTTATTTTTGATAATTGTCATGCGAATGGTTGTGGTGGTAGAAGATGTTTTGAGAAAGACTAGCCTTATTTGTTGAATAGCAGAACATAGCTGTCTAGGGGCTGATGTTAAAGTCCCAAAACCTGCCATGTTTTCCTCCTGACACTGGCAGGTGTCACCTTGGCTCAGCAGAAACTGTCTTTGCATCATCCCCTTCTCTGTTTTGCTCCAGCTTAGAACTGTTCAAACAGAAATTTGCGTGAGATCTGGGAGGCAAAAGTGACCATGGTTAGCAGCCTGAGAGGCACAGACAAGGGGCAGTGTTTCCAGCTTGGCCTCCCCCTCCTCGATAGCCGCACCTCCTCTCCCAGCCGTGGCAGGCTGAGTGGACACACCAGACCCACCCGGGGAGGCAGGCTTCACCACCTCCTCCATTTGCAGCCTGGCGTTGCAGCAGGGAGGACCTGACCTCCTGGATTTCCACTCACCGTAGTGCTTCAGAAGGACTGTCGTTACTTTGCTCTGACCCCACAGCTTATATTTCTGAACTTTACTTCCTTCCATAATGTGTGAAGTCAATCCTATAATAAATCTCTTTTCTGTAATATGCAGAGTAGGTCTACTTTCCTTTACAGAGCCTGACTGATATATCTCCTTGTTTTGCTAGAAATTAGCTAGATAAAATACAGAGTTCTGTCCTTGTATGACTAGAGATAAGGCTTTAGGTTGATGACTCTCAATCTTGTACATAAAAATCACCTAGAATGTTAAAAAAAAAAAAGAAAACTGCTGCTAGGCCCCATCCCAAAATAAATCAGATTATTTAGGTGTTGGGGGCTCAGATACACAATGATCCTTATACAATTCCAATGAGCAGATAGAGTTTAGACCTACTTCTTTGAGTTTAGTATTTTTAAAACCAAGACACCACAGATTTAAATTCACACTGGAGTAGAAATGATTAACATCAAAATCTTGCTTTGAACATAGGCTGTGCTAACTGGAAGAGAAAAGCATGATTCTAGGGGTGTGGGAGACTATAGGTTATAGACCAGGAGTATAAAGCAAAGGTTTGCTTCTCTTTTAGGAGAGATTGATTATAGCAAGTCTGGAAATGGGTGAAAAAGAAACTTTTTCATTATTTGATAATTTTACCATAGGCTAGTTTATTCCATTCATAAGAGATTGTGTGAAATAAAACAGTAAGTCAGTCAGAAATAAGGAATACATAAAGCAGGGAGAGATTTAGTGGATGTAATACTTCAGATGGTTATTTGGCTTTCATCCAATGGCTAAATGTTGGCCCTAGATACAAGATCTTACTTAATTCCAAAGGTTGGTCTCTTTTCTACAACAAAAATAAGAAAAGACTTTACTAAGGACTTTAAGGCATGTCACTTCATGAGCAATGGGATTCTGTCTTAAAAAAAGAAATTTGTCTTGGAAAGAAATTTGGCTTTGGGGAAGAAAATTTCCAATTAGAGAATAAAATTGTTCTTACAGGCAGTTCCCAAATATGTCTTGCTGGATTTGTACGTGCAAAGAGTCACTCTGCTCCTCCCCAGAAGTTAAGCATGTAAAATAAATTCTGATCTTTCCCATATTCACTAGATTTCAACTAGATTGGAAATGTGTTGCTTATAAACACAGGAAGTTGAAACATATAAATAATATAATATTAAATGACATATTGAAAGTTACTTTTCTACATAACATATTATATCCTAAGATTAATAACTATGTCTTACCCAGAAAATGTCACTTCTGTCTTAATCTTATTATTTTATATTTTCCCCTATCTTTCCTGATTGTTTACCTGATTTTTGTCCACTTGCTTTTATCTGTCAGCTTTATGACTATAATGGCTAATAGCTTCTGAACTTCTTCTGGTTGTCCTCTTGGCCTTGTTATTTCTTGATTTTTATCATTATTTGAGTCATCCACACATTTGTTCAACTTTCACATTTATTGGGTGTCTACTCTGGGGTCAGAGAAGAAAACAAGACCCCAACCCCGTGGAGGGTGGCAGGGAGACCATGGATAAGTGAATAAAGAAATGAACAAGATGATTGCAAACTCTTGAGTATCAGGAAGTAAAACAAGATAATATGATAAAGAGCAAATTGGCAAAGGGTGGGAGAAGGTACTTTAGGTAGGACGGTATGGAAAGATCTCTGCAGAGGTGGCATTTGAACCAGAGCTGAAGGGTAGGAAAAACTCAGCCACAGAAGAGACTTGAACTGTTACAATGGTGGAAGGGAGGCCAGAGTGGCCAGGATGTGTGAGTGCGTGAGTCAGTGGTGCATGTAATGGTAGATGGGCGCTAGGGACAGCCTGTTATTCTAGGTAATATACCAGAGAGTTCTAAGTGTAAGAATGATATAGCGTGACCATAGCATTAAAAAGATGGTCCTGGCTATTCTGTGGATTATCATCTGTGTAAAGTTTCACAGTATTTGTGTTCATTTTCTCATGTCATCATCCTTATTTCATACTGAAACAATCCATCTTCCTCAGTCCCTCTTAGGCTTTGAGAAACTGAGCATGACTGTGTCTGATTTAGAAAAGGTCACAGTGGTGGAGTTGAATTTAGGTTTTGTGACCAAAGTTCTAAGCTTCCAGATATTCTTGGGTTGAACATTATTTCCTTGTACTCACTTACGTTTTTTCTTTCCATTAAAATTTTAGTTATTTCTGTGAATGGACAGAAAATGTAGGGTGAATGTCTGCTACCTTAATGGAACCATGCTGAATAATAGATACTTTGGTGTAAGATGTACTCCTCCCACTCACTCTACTTGTTGTCTATCTGAGAGACCAGATATGTTTCCAAATATAATTAACAATGTAAAGCTGAAACAAAGAGCAGTAAGGAAGTTACTATTTTCAAGGATTATTACTGTGATTAGGACTTGAGGAGGCTTTGTGAAATGAGTAGATATTAGGTAATATTAGAATGTATTTTAGGAGATAAAAAGTCAGTAGCCACAGCATGGGACAGTAGATTGTGGAATTTAGCATCTCCAAACTCTATAATGATAATATCCATATGTTACCTACCCCTAAGCCACAAGTAATGGAGCTACAATCTAAATAACATAGATGTGCTGCCTTTCAACTGAAGCTTCAATAAAAGTCTCCTGGTAGCAGCCACCAGCCCTCCCAAGCAGATGGCTGTTCCAGAGTCCCTGCTTTATAGAAATTTTAGAACAGCTAATGAACAAGCAGGAATGCTTGAAGACAAAGGTCCTGAAATTGGAATTTGAAACCTGCATTTGGAGTGTGGTGAATTGCTGCCATTGGTAAAGTAGGTTGAGAGCCTTAGACTTTGAGAGGGAAATGAGCGGAGCTGTGCCTTAGGAGATTCTCTTGGCATCAGGGGGAGTTCGGGATGTGATAGAGACTGAAATCACCTATAGGGATGTGAGGTTTCCTGGAACAATCTATGTGGTTAGGACATAAGCAAGGGTGGGATCAGGGAGGCCTGTTATGGTCGTGGAGCTGTGAACTGAGAAAGCCTACCAATTAGCCATGCTACCACTTGGCATTCAGTTTTCCTTTAAGAGAAATGCTCTGTTGACTCATGCTTTATGGGGGCAATGGTGTGTGCAGAGCACGGGACTTGCTCCTTCAGAACAAGCCCATTTCTATAAGGAATTTATTTTAGAGTTTAAAGGAGCATTTTGCACCATAATAGAATCCTTTATAACACTTCTAAACTGGAGGATAGTGGTAAAAATCAATTCATTTTGTTTCAGAATCACTGTGAATTATTTAAAATATAACAGTGTTATTAACTTTTGAACTTCTTGCCAGATTTTAAGACTGAATTCTGCCTTTGAATAATAGACCGCTATTTTTTTTCAAGAATGAAGACTGAAAGGACCCTACACAAACATTTTCAGAGTTTTCTCATAAACTATGTAGACTGTGTTTTTCTTTAATTTTATAACTGTGCCCCATCATGCCCATACTGACTTTCATTTCTGACCTGAAGGGAAACATGTAATCTACAGTGTGGTGTGAGAGGAGGGGAAACAGCAGTGGAGATTTCTGAGACACCCTAGAAAAGAAGCTTAAAAATGTCAGCTGGCAAGAACTAGCTGTGTTAAAATCAGCTGGAGAGTTTTAAAAAATGATTCACAGAGATCCCATCTCAGACAGAGTGAGACAAAGAGACAGAGGAACAGAGAAGAAATGACCGTGAAGGAGGTATATGGCTCAGGGAGGATTATTTTCAAAGGAAGGGTCTACTGAAGTGTGTGTCTGAGAGAAGTGTGTTTGTGCAGTATCCCAGAGCTGAGGAGTCTCGCTCTTACCACACATAGGCCTGTAGGAATGGAGGGACTTCATGGACACTTGAATCCAGATAGAAATAGTATCCTGCACAGTTAGCCATTTTCAAAGGGCCAGTGGCCTTAGGTAGAGGGACACAGCCAGGTGTAAACTGGGAAAAATGTTGAACACATATATCTGACAAAGGATGTGTATCTAGAATATACAAAGAATGCTTCCAACTCAATAATGAAAAGACAAATGACCTCATAAAAATGGACAAAACACTTAACTAATAATAAATTAGTACATGAAAAGATGCTTACCATGATTACTCATCAGACAAATGCAAATTATAATTACTCTTTACCTACTGGAATGGCTAAAATTTCTTTTGACTGACAACAATTGGTAGGATGCAGAGAAGTGGAACCTCACACTGGCTGGTGGGGACGGAAAATGCCACAGTCACTTAGGAAAGCAGTTTCTCAGTTTCTTAAACAGTTCAACATACACTTAATGAAAGACCCAGCAATTCCTTGACAAAGTATTTACCCCCATCTCCAAAATGAAAACTAAGTCTACATAAAGCCTTAACTTGAATATTTATATAGCTTTTTTTTATAACAGCCCCAGACTGAACATAAACCCAAATGTCCACCACTGGGTGATTAAATAAACAGATTGTAGTATAGTCAAACAATGTAATACTAGCTAGAAATAAAAATGAAAAAAAAATGTTAATACTTGTAATCTCATGGATGAACTTCAAAAACATTTTACTTAGTGAAAGAAGCCAGACTTAAAAAGCCTATAGATGGATTTTAATCCTCAGGACAGGATAAAGTCTTGAAGGGGGATTACATAAAGAAGAAAATCACTCAATATTAAGTCTAGCATTCTCCAGTATTTTCAGGCCAAGGGGAAGACCATCTGAGAAGGAGCAGCCACAGAGAAGGAAAACAGGAGTGAGTGATAGTGAAATCAGAGGAGAGCATGTTTGGAGAAGGAAGCAGGGGTCATCTTTATCTGTTGCTGCTGAGACAGCAAATGAACACAGAAGCCAAAGTGACCACTGGACATGACAGACAGAACGGAGCACATTGGTGGCCTGGATGAGAGGTACCATGACGGGAAGCTGGGGACAGAAGCCTGACTGCAAGGCAGTTGCTTTGAAAGATGGCATAAAAATGGAGAAAAACTGATGTGGGATCAAGGAGGTTAATTTCTTTTTTATTTGTTTGTATTTTGCTTGTTTGTTCATTTTAGGATTGGAGATACCAGTTCATGTTTGTAGGTTGGGAATAAAGTAAAGAGAGAGGGGAAATAGGTGACTCAGAAGAGAGTAATTGCAGGAGAAATGGAATGGAACTGCAACAGTTTGAAGCGATTTAAAAATACATATGCAATGCCCACCATGTCCTTATTATTAAAAGTATTACATCAAGATTCCCTTCATTACCCATTTTCCAGGAAACTGGGATTTCAGGTACTCCTGTTGCATTAATTCTACAAATACCAATTTGATTTTACTTGCTGAGATAGTCTTATAGTCTCTCATACTCATTCTGGTATATTCTGAATATTATATGAATATCTGACAGCAGATAACAGATCCTCACAAAACTAAAAATGTTCTCAACACTAAAGACCATGACATTCTAGGTAACTATAATATTTTATTATTCTATAAGAGACTTTGATTATTGTATTAAGAAACATCAAGCTGTTAACAAACTATTTACTTCCGAATAAAAGAGCCAGAGAGTCAGAAAATGAATGAAAGTGAGGGTTCTTATGGAATACGGAATTGACAAGGAAATTACTTGTTTAAATCATACAGCATGATGGTTTGCTTTACATATATGGTGAAATGATTACCACAATATGTTCAGCTAACATCCATCATTCATATAGATACAATAAAACGAAAAGAAAGAAAAGAAAAAAGAAAAAAAATTGTTCTAATTATGAGAACTCTTAGGGATTAACTAATAACTTTCCTAATATCATACAGCAGTGTTTAACAGTCATCATGTTGTACATTACATCCCTAGCACTTACTTATAACTAGAAGTTTGTATGTTTTGATCACCTTCCTCCAATTCCTCCTTCCCCATCCTCCACTTCTGGTAACCACAAGTCTGATCTCTTTTTCTATGAATTTTGTTTTGTTTGGTTTTGTTTTAGATTCCATATATAAATGAGATCATAGTGTATCTGTCTTTCAGTGTTTGACTTATTTCACTTAGCATAATGCCTTCAGGGGCCATCCATACTGTTGCAAATGGTAGGGATTTCCTAAATTTTTATGGATGAATAATATTCCATTGTTTGTTGTCTCACAACTTCTTTATCCATTCAACCATTGATGGACACTGAGGTTGTTTCCATATCTTGCCTACTGTAAATAATGCTGCAATGAGCATGGAGGTGCATATGTTTTTTAGAATTTGTATTTTCCTTGGATATGTTCCCAGAAGTGGAAATGCTGGATCATATGGTAGTTCTATTTTAGATATTTTAAAATTCACCATACTGTTTTTCCTGCTGGCTGTACCTATAATTTACATTCCCACCAATAGTGCACACCAGCATTTGTTATCGCTCATCTATTTTGATGATAGCCATTCTAACAGGTGTGAGGTGATAGCTCACTGTGGTTTTAATTTGCATTTCCTTAAGGACTAGTGATGTTGAGTATCTTTCATGTACCTCTTGGCCTTACATGTATCTTCTTGGGTAAATTGTCTATCAGGCCCATGCCCATTTTTTAATTGAGCTGTTTGTTTTTTTTGCTGTTGACTTATATGAGTTCCTTATATGTTTTCTTTTTTAATCCCTGATCAGATACATGGCTGCAAGTATTTCTTCCCACCCCACAGACTGTCTTTCCACTTTGCTGATGGTCTCTTTTGCCCCTTAGTTGGATGTTGTTTCACTTGTTTTATTTTGATATTGTTGCTTGTGCTTTAGGTGTCATATGCAAAAAATCCTTACCAAGACCTATGTCAAGGAACTTTATTTATAGGTTCTTTCCTAGGAGTTTCATGGTTTCAGGTCTTACATGTACATCTTTAATCCATTTTGAGCTAATGTTTGTGAGTGGTGTCAAACAGGATCCAGTTTCATTCTTTTACATGTGAATAGCCGATTATCCCAGAACCATTTATTGAAGAGACTGTCTTTTTTCCATCGAGCGTTCTTGGCTCCCTTGTCAAATTTTTGCCAACCGTATATGCTTGGGTTTGTCTCTGAGTTCTTAATTTTGTTCCACTGATCTGTTTTTCTGTTTTTATGCCAGTGCCATACTGTTTTGGTGACTAGCTTTATAGTATAGCTTTAAGTCAGGGAGTGTGATGCCTCCTGTTTTGTTCTTCTTTCTCAGGATTTTGTTGGTTATTTGTATGTGTGGGGGTTTATTTTTTGTGTGAGTGTGGTTCCATATACATTTTAGGGGTGTTTTTTCTACTTCCAAATACCATTGGAATCTTTAAAGGGGTTGTGTTGACTCTATAGATGGCTTTTGGTTGTATCAACATTTTAACAATGTTAGTTTTTCCAGTCCATGAACACAAAATACCTTTCCATTTATTTTTGTCTTTTTTTATTGCTTTGTGTCTTGTAGTTTTTACTTCCTTGGTTAAATTTATTCCTAAGTATTTTATTGTTTTTGAGGCTATTGTAAAGGGATCAATTTCTTTATTTCTTTTTCAGAAAATGTGTTAGTGTGTAGGACTGCTGGTTTGGTTCTCTACCCAAGTGAGGCTTGTTGGAGAACCATCCTGAGCTTCTGTGGTTGCCAGGATTCTCTGGTCAGGCTTAGTAGATGGTCAGGATTAGGTACCATATTCAGTAGAACAAGGGGCTACGAATTAGCTTCCCTGCTCTGGCAGGGCAGCAGGATGGGACCCAAGGCTTGTATGGCTCATTGTTTGGATACCCAGATGCAGGTAAGAGTGTGTGCTGAATTCCCTGGTCAGGTGAAGCCACTGGTTTAGCTCTGCAGATGGGAAAGCCACAGGCTGTCCTCTCTGTTGAGGTGTCACTGTGAGCAGAACTATTGCATGGGCTACACAGCTTCGTGTGTGCTCTGGTTAGACAGTCTGGAGGCCATACTCAGCAGTGAGCAAGGCTGTGAATGTTTCCCTGCCTGGGCACAGTGGGAGAAGCTGCTCTGCTGCTGATAAGACTCTTTGTTGTCTAGATTCAAGCTGACCTGTGCCCTGAGTTCCTGGCCAAACAGGTCCACTGGTTTGCTCTGCAGACTTCAACTATGTCTGCCTATCTTGCCAATGGGTTTCAGCCCCGGACAAGTTCACTATGGATTCAATGAGGACCTAAGAAATGACAATGGAAATTCTTGGGGTGAAAGGGTTTATACCCAACTTTATTCCCATGGTGGCAGGTCAATCACTAGAATCCCATCCCCTCAGAGCAAGTCTGCATGCAGCAAACCAGTCTCTGCCTCTGGGCCTTTCTGCCCCCGCAGCCATCTCAGTCTCTGTCCTCAGTGCCACCACTCCAGTCTCATCTCTGCTCTCCTGCAGCCTTGCAGCTGTACCACCGTGTCGCCCAGAGCACTGGGCAGAGCTCTTTTTATAGAGTCAGTAACAGCGTATTGCCCACACATGTGTAGTGAGCTAGCCAACCAGGACCAGGTGAGAATCCTGCCTACAGGAACCTTCACTTTATCCACACTCCACCCCTCCAGGATTCTTGACTCTCAATCTCTGTGCCTTCAATACTCTGCAGTGGTCCCTGTGCAAGGCAGCTGGAACATTGTAAAAGAACTGTGGGTGGGCCTTACAATATGCACCTTCTCCAGCCTCTCCAGCAGAAAGTCTTGCAGACACACAGGACGATCTTATTGCTTTATCTCTGGCTTCTGCTTCATTCTCAGCGGCCGGAACTGTTGCTCCAGTCTCAGTTGTTGCCACAGCTCCAGTCATTCAATTTCTGTCTGCTCATGCCTTTCCAGACCAACCCACATCTGGGTCCTCGCGACCTTCACGGGGCCCTTTAAATTCTTCCTTCGAGAAGCAGGCCATATTTCCTTTTGTGCTTGAGCCTGAGGATAGAAGCAGAGCATGAGTGCTCCACAACCTGAGGAGGGGGCTGCACCTCTCCTGAAAGACCCGTTGTTGCTGAGTCCTTCTGGCTTCCCACCAGCTTTCAACCAGGTGGGGTTTCAACCGAGGAGGGGCTGAGGCCTCCAACACTGGTAGGGCCTCTACCCCACCTGTTTGTAAACCTCCGCTCCTCCATTTCTGGGGCTGACGGCTCCACTACATCCTTCACCTGACCCACAGCACCCGCCAGCCTGCTTTCTTGTGCTGCTGCTTCTCGTGTTGCTGCTGCTTCTCGTGCTGCTTCCTCTCAGGCTACCACAGCATCCTTTACCATTTCCACAGCACTTCGTAGTGAGGCCATTTCAGTCAGCAACACATTTTCTTTCTCTTGGAGTGGAGCCCAGTCCTCCACCCCTTCTCAGTACCACATGTCCACTGGGAATGTCTCCCCATCCGTAGGTGCAGCTGGCTGAAACACTCCTCCCATGACAGCAGCCTGTCCTTTTCCTTGGTCAACAATGAATATATACATATATATTCATCACTTCTTTATAAGGGAAAAATTGTCCTTCTAAGATACTGATACAACAAGCAGAGGAATAAATAATACGATTCCTTTAAAATGTGGCTACTATTGTCAATATTTTGTTCATTTCCACAAAAGCTCTATTTGTGTATATGTACAGTATTGATAGTAGAGGCTCTCCAACTTTCAAGAAGTAAGTGAACCTAATTCCATATAAATATCCTCACAGTATAGAAAAAGTTACAGGAGCATGCAATTCAGTATTTTTCCCTTGTCCCCAAGTTTTTATTTGAGTTATTTATTTTTACTGAAGTATAGTTGATATACAGTATTATATTGGTTTCAAGTATACAACACAATGATTCAACAGTTATCTGCACTATTAAATGCTCACCCCAACCAGTTACTATCAGCATAGAAAGATACAGTATTACTGACCATACTCTCTATGCTGTACTTTCACCCCTCTGATTATTTTATGTTATAATTGAGATTTTGTGACTCTTTATCCCCTTCACCTATTTCACCCATCCCACCCCCATGGTAACCATTAGTCTCTTCTCAGTATCTACGAGTCTATTTCTGTTTTGTTCATTTGTTTTGTTTTCAATTTTAACAAGAAAATGTTACAGATATAAATCCCAGCTCATAACCTGGACCCTGCCAGAAGTGTAAATTTCTTTGTTTTTGCTTTCCTTTTTCAATTCAGGTTGGCATAATTTTAATCCAGGTTTGTGTTGAAATTCTAGGGAGTTTACCAAGTGCCACCATGTCATGGGTGACCATCTGATCCTCAGTGACATTCATTCATTCACACATCCTCTGCTTCATCCCAGGTATCTTCGTGCATGTCCATCACTCCAGGTGACCAGGGATCCAGACAGTTAGTTTGCACAGGGGCCACCCTCTCCACTGTCAGGATCTCCTTGGGCTCTGTGGCTCTGCCACTCCGTGCTGCTCCTGTGTGCTTAGGAGTCATTCTGTTCTTTCTGTCTCTCCAGGAAACCCTGAGTGTCTCAGACCCACAAATTAGACTGCTTTTCTGTCTCCCCAATGGGGCATGGTCTGGGGAGCAGTGTGCCAGGTCATTCTTTCTGAAACCAACTCGTATTTTCATTTTCATAGTTACCCTTCATTCCAAATATTTCTCCAGCCCAGGGAATCATTTTTATAATCTTGGTAAGGAAGGCTTGCTGTTAATAATTTCTTTACCATCTCATAAGGACTCTCCTCTTAAAATAATCGAATTTTTCTTTTTTGGCTATCACATGCCTTTTCTGGGGCAAAGAGTACGTGTGGCCTGGATGCGTGGATGTGGGAGACAGCCAAGGGAAAGGCTAGAGGATGTTTCATATTTAAAAAAAGAGTTCTGCTCCCCAAACTAGAACTGAGATAGCACACATAAAAACTGAAATAGATGTCACTCAGGGTGGCTGCCCCATACCAGTTCTCTCTTCTCTGAAAACTGTCCCCCCAGAGTGGCTGCTGTCAACTGTCCTGTCATGTTAAGTGACCCTATCCCCAGGCCAGTCAGTAGATATTTGACTCAGACTGGGCCAGTCAGATTTTGTGCCAGCAATGTGTAAATTTGGGGCTGAGAGTCTAAAGACTGTCATTATACACAGTGGATGCTGTTGATCCCACACCACTCATGGGAAGCACTCTAGAGAGAGCCTTTAACCCCCTGCTGCCAAAGTCTCAGGGTTTCCCAGGCTTCCTTTCCTCCAGTCTCAGTTATAGAGCTCTTCTCTGGTTCTGTGAGATATTCCAGTATCTTTCACATAAATTCCCCTTCTGCCCCAGCCAGTGTCAGCTTCTATTACTTGCCATGTAAACAGCATTGATTAAAAATCATAGAACCACTTAGCATCTGAATACAGAATAAAAAAAATTTAATGAAATGTTGGAGAATGTTACTCAACCAAGTATTAATTGAGTTGGGAATTTGGGGTGAACTTGGAGCCAATTGCCTGGTGCTTGGTTTATCCTCTACTAGCATCTCATGGAAAGGTGAGTGAATGGCCATGGGCATACACAAGAGAAAAATCAGCAGCATCCCTAGAAAATGGAGGCTATCTTATACCAAAATCAGAAGTTTTAATAACTGAATCATGAATGAGGATATATAAAAAAATAAATGTTGGAATTACACACTGAACTCTTGGAACAAGTATAATGTGGAAGGTGGCAAAGCTGATGAAAAATGTTAGTTTAGTTATTTCCTTCAGGCCAAAGTGTTTTGGATTCACTGAACATAAAACTAAGCAGGCACCGTGTACTAAGAACAGCCCTCAGGGTTGGCCATATCGTGACTTCTTCCACTCACGCCACCCCCATTGGCTTAGATCTGCCTAAGGTCAATATAACGGCCAGTATTCAAGAAGACAGACTGGCAGAGAGTGGAGGGGGTATGAGTCCTGCCCAAGAATGTGTAGCTGGGAGCTGCACTTGTGGACAGCAACGACTGCATGCTGGGCTACGCAGGCTTTCCCCTCCAACATGGCAGGGCATAGGAGGCTCCTTGGCAGCAGCAGCAGGGAGAGGGACCCCAGCAAATGGGGACTGGCAAAGATCCCACTGAATGGCAGCACACTCCGGCCAGGAAAACAAACAAGAAGGTAAACACAGACAGAGCCAGGGAGCTGCAAAGGGACCTATTCTTCCGGAGTCTTGTCTCGTTAAAAAGGAAAGAGGCTCTGATAAGCAGTGGCACAATTGAGGACTTTATGCACAGCCTGAGACACAGGGCTGGGATGCAGGAGGACCGTGTAACTTTTTCTAAACTGGATCACTTTGCAAGTGAGAGGGTGCTCTTACTGAGTACGTGGGAACAAGAGGTGTAGTCTGGCACGCTATGAGAAGTGGTCGCCCTACCAAGACTGTGCCTGATGGATCTCCCTCAGTGCAAAATTGGTGACACAAATAAGCCAATCTGGACCCATCCAAAAGAAGCAGGAAACCAAAGGAAAGGGAAGAGTTACAAGTTATTTGATCCAGGAAAACTTACCTCTGAGGAAAATGAAGAAAATTCTGGACCATACCTGCTTGGAGTCCTCAAGAAGATGCAGGAAAATATAACTTCCGTGATAACAGAACAAGAGCACATGAGCCAAGCCAAAGGCAGGTATGAAAAGGGAGTTGGATGTTTTGAGCATTTTTGGCAGGAAGAGCTGCTTCCTGCTTGGCATCAGAGCTGAAAGTGGATACGCCATTGTTCAGCACTGCTTTACTTCCTATAAACACAGTACACTTTCCCTGGCAACAGAGTTCTGGGAGTGACCTTTCCCATTTCACATCCAATGTTCTGTGGTTTGCACATGCACTGGAACAGGTGAAGTTTAGGACTGTAGACGCAGGGACAAAAACAGAGCAAGACTGTAGGGAGGGCATGTCTGACTTGGAGCCGCTGTTTGACTGCCTCCTGAAGGCTTTGAGCTCAGCATGTTCCGCACTCCTAACTTCTGTCTGCTCCACAAAAAGGGAAAACCTTCTCCCTGGAGGAAGGGCTCTGACGAAGACCCATTCCATTAGCAAAACAGAAGTGGTCTTATGATAATTACAGTGAAGATGACAAAATAAAGAGACATGGCTTTGCTTTCCTTATAAATCATTCTCACTCAAGGATTCCTTCTTATAATCCCACAGTAGATGATTTAGATGGCATATATTTGGTGATAACAGTAATAGATATAATTACAATACTAACAATAATTAAATACTATCTTTTGAGCAAAAAGTCCATGCCAAATACCTCATTAAGCACTCTACTTTTGTTGCTCACAAAGATGTTGAGAAGGCAGAGCATCTGTTTTACAAATGAGTGGACGTGAAGTTACCTGCCTGAGAGCCCATAGCTAGTGAAAAACAGCTGGTTTGAATCCATGTCCGGCCATGTTAATCGTCATGGCAAACTGCCAGAGGAGTTCTTAGTTCAGACAAGCATCTAAAGGGAAGCTTCCTAGTCCCCCAGGCATACAGTGAGTACAGAACTTGTTATCTACACAGGATTACAGGGCACTGTGAGCAGGACTACTAATTGGGGAGTAACTCCAAAAGCAATATGTACTTTATGTCAATAAATCAGAGTACTATTGACCATAATTAACCCAGTGCATATCCATTGCTAGCTGACTTTCTGCAGAGAAAGATCATTTCATAAGGTTTTATTTTTTATAAATGCACAATTTTTTTCTAGGTGACTGTATCTAATGTTAAAATATTTTTAAGCAGCTGCCAAGCAGTAGCTTAATAAAACTCTAATTTAGATGGAGGGTAGAATTTTCTCTGTATTCACCATAAATAAACTAAATACAACCTTCCCATTTGGCATTGAAAATGGCTGTCCCTGCTTACATGGAACAAGTAGACAATTGATAAACACACCATTTACAGCCACTTCGTGTGTTAGAGCCAGGAACTAAAGCTCCTGTCCATGGAATGCATACATGTTCTCATTAAGTCAGTGCAATGTGGTAAAGGTATACTGCTCTGACCCCAGACTGCGTCCCCAGAAACGTGTTCACACAGAGCATTGTAAGGAATGATAGAGGTCACTCAGAAGTTTGGCCTTTTTCTTTCTTCGGTGGTGGGAGGCAGTGGGAGCTGAAGTTCTCACGAACAGAAGTATGGCAATCCTCCCTGGACTCAACAGACTGAAAGCACATGCAGCACAGGCTTCCCCAAACAGCCTCTGCTCGCCTGTTCACGTGGACTCGCAGCGCACCGACGGGGTGTTTCCTGAGCTAAGGGACAGGGGAGGCAATAATCAAAGGCCTCCTTCTTTCAACTTACTAAACAATAGGGAAGGTATAACTTGATGGGCTAGCTGAAAGTCAAGGTCACTCACTTTTAAAAATGTGCCTTTTTAAAGTGAAGGTGAATTTGAAGATCTTGAAATGTTTTTTGAAAATAAATTACTTCTTAACTGAAACATTAAATGGCAATGTTTTTGGCAACTGTTCTATCAGTGTTACTTAGAAATGAATTCTTGGCAAACCACTAACTTAATGCTCCATGTATGAGATCAACACATAATTTGTTGGATTCTCAGAAATATTTTGCTTGAACTATTTCAAGAGTTGTGCCAAGCAGGAAATGAGCTCGTGGAGAAGTGGAGATGACAAGCGTTGCTGTTTTCCACGGCAGACTTACCAGCTGATACTCATATGTATGGCTGCATGGAGTCATGACACGGTACAGGAAATTGTCTCTAAATGTGTGGTTAAGAATCTTATTCCCACAAAACCACAAAGCCAAAATCTGCGAAAAACCCTATCTGATGGTAATAGAGGAAGAGGAAAACACTAGAGTTGAATTACACACACAGATTTTTTATTTGAAAGAAAACAGGATAACTCAAGTTCTCAGAGGATAGGAACCACCTCTTTGAAGCAAAACAATGCTTCCTGTTTTAAATGAAACAAACTTGCATTATTTATTCTGCATATTTCTGACAGAAGGCACAATATCTGTGTTTGTATATGTGTGTGTGGAAGGAGGAATAAATGATAAATTATAAACAAACATTAATTATAATATAGTAACAATGGTAATACAATTTAATAGCATAATATGGGTAAAATTGTAATATTTCCAGAATATCCTGCCTGGCTTTAGTACATCTGCATATCAACAGGTGCTCAAGGGTAGGGAGAAGTATGGCTTTAGTACATTTGCATATCCTCAGGGGTGGAGAGAAGTTCATGTCCATATCAGTGGGTAATTACCTGGGCAAAGAGGGTTTATCTGTACTTGAGAGGTGAGGGGTAGTGCCAGGTTTTGCTTCTGCTGGAGGAAGAAAGAGAGAAGGCCTTGGACTGCAATTTGTAAGCAATAAATGGGTTTTAAACTTTATTTCTCCCTTTGACTCATTTTGGTTTTTAGAGGTTTTTTGCCCCAGGATTTCCTCTCCCCAGACTTAAATCTGGCGTTAGTTGACAAGATTCCTCTGAACCCGAAATATGTCATAATGGGTGTGACCTTTGGGAGGGCCGCCCCTAGAAATGATGGGGAGAAGTGGCGCTCACGCCAAGGGATGTGTGTTTACATTCGTGTGGTCATGGAGGTCCCCCCACCACTGCTGGCTGCGCTGATCTCAGCCCGTGGCCCTAGCCTAAGGCTAATGTTTCTGCCACTGCTGCTGCTCCTGCTGCTGGCTGGAGCCTGGTCACAGCTATGGAAAGGAGCAGACATCTGGTACATCTTGATGGAGAAGCAGCTGGCTGCTATGTACCATGCCTTGTTGGCTAAGGAGCCCATCACTGGAACAGCTCTGACCAAGCTAATAACCACCTATCCCATTGCAGGGTGGGTGAGAGAATGTGCCCAAAGGCCACTGAGTGGTGTGGCACAGACACCTACCATATATCATGTGATTGGCCATTTGCCTTTGGCATCCCCAGGGAATGATGAAGCAGACGCATTGGCCCAGGTGCACTGGCTAGAAGGAAAGTCAGCCTCTGATGTGGCCCAGTGGCTATATCAGCATTTGTTGCACATGGGGCAAAAGACAATGTGGGCTGTAGCCCATCAGTGGGGCTTGCCATTGACCTTTGAAGTAGTCTGCCGAGCTCAAAGGAGTGCCCTGCACGTTGTGAAGATCAGCAAACCACCAAGAGGGGCCTAGAATGTCTCTTTGCATCCTATGGCTAGTCACCAGTGATTGAGAGCGATCAAGGCACCCACTTTATTGGACATGTGTTGCAAGGATGGATGCAGCAATTAGTAATAAAATGGATGTGGCCCTGGACAATTTGACACATGGACCGGTGATGGCTGGTTCTTCTGGCACCTTGGGGAAAAGGCCTGGAAGCTGGCCTCCTGTGTATTTCTGGAATAACAGCAAAGTGGCCCCCCAAAATCATGGTTATTTGCTTCTACAGTCCTTGTGTCCTGGATGTGCCCCCTGGCTGCAGCTGCTGCATGATGGCTGGAATGGAGGAGCTTTGGACTTAATCTGCATGGGACTTTGAACCCAGCTGAATCCTCTGGCTTGAGAATTATCATGATTGTGTTGCTGTTTTCAAGAAAAAAATGCTTAAAGAGAGGCATGACTTTGTCTAATGTTTGGTAAGAGTTTTGTGAGTAATCTAGCATGGTTGTTAGGAATGAGTAAACAAGTATAGAAAGATTTTGTGCTTAGTGAGAGATTGTTCTGTAAAGTACATTTACTTAATCTGCATAGGCTGAATCCTCTGGCTTGAGGATTATCATGATTTTATTGCTGTTGCTATTGTATGTCATTAGTTTGGTCAGAAGAGGGGGAACGAGTAAATTGTAAGGTGAGATTTCTGGAGGGGTGGGTGACCTGTGGGTAAAATTGTAATATTTCCAGAATATCTCACCTGACTTTAGTACATCTGCATATCAACAGGTGCTCAAGGGTGGAGAGAAGTATGGTTTTAGTGCATTTGCATCATTCCTGAGGGGTGGAGAGAAGTTTGTCTCCGAATCAGTGGGTAATTACCTGGGCAAGGAGGGCTTATCTGTACCTGAGAGGTGAGAGGTAGTGTCGGTTTGCTTCTGCTAGAGCAGGAAAGAGAGAAGGCCTCAGACTGCAGTTTGTAAGCAATAAACAGATTTTAAACTTTATTTCCTTTGACTCATTTCAGTTTTTAGAGGCATTTTGCCCTGGGGTTTCCACTCCCCAGGCTTATACATAAGTATAGCAGTGAAAAGGCAAACAAGTGAACCAAGGGAACTGTAAGAGGGACTGAATCCCTTTATTACCTTTGTTTTGTTAATGTATTTTATTTTATTAATTGCTCTTTGGAAGACTTAGGAATACTCTTTAGACTAATGTATTCTGGGACTTCCTCTGAAAAAGAACTCTGATAAACAAGAATTATAGGTGTCTTCCTGTCTGCACAACAGCCTCTTCTCCAGGGGTTCACTCTGATGCTTTGGTAGCTACTCTGAATTTGTAAAAAAGATGGTAAGATGGGTAAGAATGCATCTTCTCAGGAAGAAAGAAATGTTTCCCTAAAGCTTGGAAATAGCCATTAGGCATGTGTAAGGAAGGGAAATAATCTTTTACTACACGTTTATCCCAGAATACCTTGCACTCCAAACATCTGTCCTCCTCAGTAGAATACTCAGCAGTAAAAAATGAATTGGTACCAATCCTTTGCATGATAATGTAACTCCTGAGAATGGTGAAATTTTATTTGTGTCCCTAAGATTATCTTTATTCTAAAAAATCAGATATTATAGCAATAACGTGCATGGGTTTGCTCCTTCTGATTCCTGGGATCGCAGAGTCCACCCACAGGTGCAGAGAGAGTGTGTCAAGCAGTGTTTGGCAAAGTTTCCGTGTCTGTCCCTGGTCTCTCACCAAAGACTATTAACACTGAGACAAAAATATATTCTAGTACACAAAAGAAAAATGATTTTGAAAGAGTCTCTCATTAAAATCTTAGTGTTTTATCTAATTTGATGGTTCTCAAACTTCCTGTGCATCCGAATTACCTGGAGCATTTAGTAAAATACAGATCACTGGGTTCATTAGAGTTTCTGATTCAGCAGCTTGGAGGTGAAGCCCAAGAATATGTATTCCTAACCAGCCCCTGGGGCTTGCTGAAGATGCTTATCTTATCAGCACCGGGCTTTGAGAGCCACTGAGATAATTTAACTCTTAGCTTCTCGGAAAGGGAATAGTAAGTTTTAGTGATCACAATGTTATCTGTTTCAGTTGGACTTCTTTTCTGTCTAGAATCAGCTAATTAATTCCTTGAAAATCTTTATCAATAGAAGTATTAACTTGCATTTAGCCAATACCTAACCAAAGAATAACAAAATTACTTCATTTGAGCATTGAATTTAGCCAAGGCAAAAAATATACCACAATAAATTTATAATGTTCATTGAACGGTTAAAAAAATTCTTAAAGGGAAAAAGGATTTTCTTGGTCACATCCTTTAGTGAAACATTGCCATAGAGGAAATCCCGGGGCAAAATACCTCTGTAAGTCCAGGGAAAGGAAATCCCGGGGCAAAATACCTCTAAAAACCGAAATGAGTCAAAGGGAGACAAAGTTTAAAACCCATTTTGCAGTCCGGTTCCTCTTTGTCCTGCTCCAGCAGAAGCAAAAAAAACGGCCCTCCCCCTCACCTCTCAGGTACAGATAAGACCTCCTTGCCCAGGTAATTACCTATTGATATGAGATGAACTTCACTCATGAGGAATGATGCAAATGCATTAAAGCCATACTTCTTTCCACCTCTGAACGCCTACTGATATGCAGATGTACTAAAACCAGGCTAGATATTCTGGAAATACTACAATTTTATTCACAACCTCTGAAAACCGAAATCAGTCAAAGGGAGAAATAAAGTTTAAAGCCAGTTTATTGCTCACAAACTGCAGTCCCAAGCCGTCTTTCTCCTCTGCTCTGGAAGAAGCTAGCAAGCAAGCAAGCCAGCCCCTACCCCTTAACCTCTCAGGTTCAGACATGCCCTCGGTTGCCCAGGTAATTAGCCATTGATATGGAGATGAACTTCTCTCCACCCCTGAGGATGTACAAATGCACTAAAGCCAGGCAAGATATTCTGGAAATGTTACAATTTTACCCACAGGCCACCATTCCAGAAATCTCATCTTAAAATCTACTCATTCCCCTTCTTCCACAATGGTTCCTGGGCAAGAAAACTGGAGCATTGTGACCAGACTAATAACATAACAATATTAACAACATAAAATCATGACAATCCTCAAGCCAGAGGATTCAGCTACGTTCAAAGTCTTATGCAGATTAAGTCCATAGCTTGTCCATTCCATAGGCAGGCAGTAGCTGAGGGTTCAGAGCAATCATCACATGGCAGCTGCAGCCAGGGGTCACATTCAAGCCACAAGGACTGTAGGAAAAAATAACCTTAAGGGAGATAAGATACGTTTTAATGACACCAGCATAGGCAGATCTTGTCCATCAGGTAGGATACATGCAAAAGAGTGGTCTTGTGATAAAACAGTGGCAGGAATGAGTTCTCATCCTGGTCTAGTATACCATACTTTCACCCCTCTCTCTGTGGGAATTACAGATGGGTCAATATATAAGGCTACAGGAGGTACATGCACTGGCCATAAAGATAAAACTTCCCTGCAAGATGCTTTTACCTCCTGGGTGTTTTGGGTACACTACCATGACCTTTGGGAGCCATTCATCTTTTACTCCAGGAATACACACAAGGCCAGCTTCCAGGCCTTTTCCCCAAGGTACCAGAATGGCCAGCCATTGCTGGTCCATGTGTCAAAATGTCCATGGCCAGGTCCATTCAACAGTGTCTCCAGAGCTTAATGCAGTAGGGGCTGGCAGCAGGATGTTGCTCTGCTGGCCATATCCTGGCTTCAATAACTCTTCTTCAGTTTAGACATACAATTGTATAGGAGAGGCAGCAAGGTGTGTGAGCATATCCACAGGGCTCAAAGCTCCTTTACATGGCTTCTCATTCAAACACCTCAGCACTGTCCATAGGTGAACTGACCAACCCCATAAATTATTGGTGTCCAACTTCAGGCCAGATTTCAACAAACCGTTGTAGTTCTCTATCAATGCCTGCCCCAGTAGGGTTACATGGTACATGAAATTTCCACATTATTCCTAATTGCTGCACCTGATGCCGGGGTTCTTGTTCACGAAGCCGAAGAATGAGCTTAGCAAACAGGCAAGGTAGGAGAGCAAGA
>JAQQAC010012171.1:16367598-16409007 GCA_029783875.1 Phataginus tricuspis | reverse complement strand
AAAAACACCAAAAAGCCCACCGGGGTGGTTTCTGTGCGAATGCTGTAGGTGGCGCTATTGCTCCGCTATTCCAGAGCCGCGGCCACGTCGCTCCACACGGCCCTTTAAATCTGTGGCCGGGTGAGAATGGATGGGAGGCTGTTGAAAGAGAGGGAAAGAAAAAAAAGGAAAAGAAAGGGGAGAAAAAACAAAAAAAAACAAAAAAAAACAAAACAAACAAACAAAAAAAAAATAAGCCACTGGGCGTGGGTTCTGCGCGAGTGCTGTAGGTGGCGCTGTTGCTCCACTATTCCAGCGCCACTATAGTTCTAGCTGGGTTGGAAACAATGAGAAGCTGTTGATCTCCGTGAGGGTCTCAATGGCGGGCACTCTTTCCCAGTCGCCAGCTACGGGGTCCAAAGCTCCCCAGGACTCCCAGCGTGCTGGGCTCAGTTCGCAGGGCTATCCGGCCCCTCTACTGAGCTCCTGTCTCTTTAAGACCGCTGAGGTAGAGCGCGCGCTTTTCTTCCCCTTTTTCTCCTTTCTTTTTCCTTCCCGGAGCCTGCCGCGGGCAACTTGCACGTCCCGGCTGGGACCCTGTGCCCTCTGTCCCTCCAATCTCCGCTACACCGCAGACCTCCACTCCCTCCTGGCTCTGAATCCTCTCCTCCCGCCGGAGCGCTGGGGGAGAGGGGCGCTCGGTCCGCTCGCGGCTCCGTACCTTACCCGCCTTGCCGGAACTCCCGCCGGAGTGCTGGGGTGGAGGGGCGCTCCGGGCGCAGACTTCCCCTGCCTCCCGGCTCTGAATCCTCTCCTCCCGCCGGAGCGCTGGGGGAGAGGAGCGCTCGGTCTGCTCGCGGCTCCGTACCTTACCCGCCTTGCCGAGACTCCCGCCGGAGTGCTGGGGTGCAGGGGCGCTCTCGTCTCGCTGGATCGTGTTTCCGTCCCACCTCGCCGGGTGCCGAGTCCTCTGTCCGGCGTGTCTGGCCGCTGGAGCTCTGGGGGGGGGGAGCGCTCGGTCCCACCGGATCGCCGCCCGTCCGCCTCACCGGCTGCCAAGTTCTCACAGGTGTAGCTGTACGCTGTGCACTTTCCTGTGTATTCTGGTCTCTCTTTTAGGGATAGTTGTATTTGCTGTATTTTCGTGAATAAATATAATGTTGGGAGGAATTTTTCTGCTAGTCCGTTCAAGACGCCATATTCCCGGAAATCGCCAATGCATCTTTTAACAAACGAACAGCAATACCAAAGCAGACAATGTGATTATAGGGCCAAGGTGTATCAAAACAGTTCAGGAGTCTGGACGATTAGCCCCTACAGGCGCATGAAGGGCACCCCAGTCAGGGCTATTTTATTTTTAATTTTGGGCAAAGAAACTTGGAATTTGTTTAAAAGTCAAGAATACTCTGTTGAAGTCAAGCTTCTGTGTCACAGAACATAGAGGAAACAATTTCACTTTAAAAATGTTTAAAGAATTTCAGGAGACTGTTAGCTTTGAATATAACTAGATTTTCTCCAACATCTCAATACAAGACCCTTAAAAAATAAACCTGAATGTGTTAACGCACTAAGTGCATTGCTGTTTTATGTGGGAAGACCTGAGGTTCAGTCTGCACCCTTCTTCTTGTCTCTGCAGTCACAATTGTTGACGCCTGTCGTTTGATGGCTATAAATTCCATTACTTGGTCTCTGACTATCCACACAACAGCCTGCTGGACCTCTCTCCCGACCCTGAAATCCACATGCTAACTGCCTATTTAATAGTTCCATTTGGATGTCTGATGATCAATATTCCCCAAGTTGAAATCCTCAACACCCATCTTCAAACCTACTCCACCAGCAGCCTCCCCATCTCAGGAGACAGCAAACCATCCTTTGCACAGTCTGGGGACTCCCCACAGCCAGTCCACCAGCAAGGCCTGTGGGCCCTGCTTCTGTTGTATGTGCAAATCTATCCACTTCTCTACACCTTAACTGACAACCAGCCCCCTGACGATGTTCAAAGAGATGCCCACATGCATATGTCTAAATATTTAAAATTACAGGTCAAATTAACAAACCATTAAATAAAATGGTTTTATCCTCCTTTCTTAACAAATACATCTTCCGGGTGATGTGGAAAGCCTTCCACAGAATCCTGTGACTACAGGGCTCTGTGAGAGAAGGTGTCATCAGGTGGGGGGTGGTGAGGGCAGTGTGACTCTGGCCATGGTCCTGCCCACCTGGCTCCGTGTGCACATTTAGACACAAGCAAACTCCAGGAGACACTCTCTGACCACGTGGTCTTCCCTGTATTATGGTTGTTGCTATGTAAGGATTTGTTTTCTTAACTTTCACATACTCAGTTTGCTATCCTTTGTTCCTTTCTTCCTCCTTTTTAATGTTCTTTGAATATCAAAGATACAAAATTTCTCTGCTACCCCTAAAAGTTATATATTCTTATTTTATTCTTATGTTTACACCTGACTTTTTCAGACTTATGGTTTATTTCTCTATCACTGTTTCAAGATTATCACTGTTAATGTCTTGGTATAACTGAAAAACCTTAGCATTCTCTCATATAGTGGGTGGAAGTCCACGGCTTTGGGTTTGGGGTGATGGTTTTGTGCTCCTAATCTTTGGGGTATGTGTATGTATGTATACCAAGAACTCTACACTGTGGGTGTGAACACCCCAAGTTCCATGCCAGCCCGTAAGCCCCAGGCAAAGCCTGTCAGTGTGTTGTGCACCGTGCCACCCCGCTCTGACTGGGCCCAGCACTTCCCGCCCAGGGAGCAGCCCCTGGATGAGGCCCTGCAGCCAATGCGAGGGGCTGCCAGGGACACAGTCCGGGCACTCGAGTCCACTCCTTCCAGGCCCTCCAGCATCTTCCAGCCAGGGCCATTCTCTTCCCATGCCCAACTGCCAAATTAGGACCCAACAATCTTATATCTACCACATTATTTTATTGAATTATTTTAGGTAAAGAGCATTGCTCTGAATTTATGAACTGCTGTATCTCTCTCCTCGAGTCTCCAGAGTTGGGTTGAGGGCAAAGAGGTGGCTATTTTCCTTTAATATCTCTTCTGTCCCAACACTTTAATAATAAAGGTAGGTGGCCTGAAGGGTATTGGGATAGAAACTATTAAACAGTAATGCCTCTAAACTACTACAGTCAGCTGGGAGGAACTTACTGTTACTATCCAGGAAGTATGACAATCTTGTTTTAAGAAATCTATTTCAAAATCAGATTTACCTGAAGGAGATTAAAATGTCCACCCCCAACACCCTGTCAGTATGAGGGAGAAGGTACATGAGAAAATGTCCTTAGATTACAAACACGTTTCACCTCAGCAAAACAGATTCACCCTGCCAGTGGGGAAGACAAAAAGCTGCATTTTGTGAGAACACAATGCCTTCCTGGTATCATCACTGATGAAGGCTACTCTAAATGGATCTTTGAGGAAGTGCATATGCAAAGACTGAGGACTTTCTACAAATATTACAAAAATTTTCAGTTTTCCTCAGTAAATGAAGAGTTGAGAGAAACCTCCCAGGTTATGCATCTGTCTGGACGGGCAGGACCCCCCAGCCCTTGGGGCCGCAGCAGGCTCATCAGATGAGCAGCGCCTCTGCCGAGTGCTGTCTTCACAGTCATTCAGCCAGGGCGTGCTGCACATCTTACAGAGTGCCAGACAACAGGACTTTACTTAGAGCAGAACACTGCATGCAACATTGAAACAAAAGGTGTTGAGATGAGCGAAGTAGGTCTTCATTGTGGAAGGTGTGTGCTTGTCTCTGTGTCAATTGTAAGAATTAGAAAAATAATAAGGAAACAAAATCTGTTGCAGAAGTGAGAAGACCTGTGTATGTTACATGTTGTGATATTCAGATCATAGAAAGGAGTTTATTAGAAATGCCGTCTCTGGAGTGGCCACGGACATCAGGGGCCTTCCTGTGAGCACAGTTAACAGAGAGGTCATGGGCATCTGGAGTCAACACCATGCTGATGCGGGAGCCAGCTCACACTGGTTGGCAAGAACCAACTGTTAAAAAGGCAGGAATTTTGTGAGCTGGTCGGTAAACTGTTTATAGCTTAAAATCAGCCACAGTTGAACTATCTACACCACAGAATCAGCAAACACTGCAAATCAAAGAATTTTTTCTTTAATTCAAAAAGCCTGTGCTTTTTTTACCCGTGAACCACCACCTTAACAATGACTCCGTGATCTTCTCCCTTAGACAGAAATGCAGTGCAATGAAGTTAAGTGAATAATTGGAAACAATCTGGATGTGGAAAAGAGAGCCTGCCTTTCACCTTGTTGCCTCAAGAACTAAAAGCACACAGTTTGGTATTTTTTCACTTCCTGTGTAAGACTAGATTTATTTTCACATTTTAATTAATTCAACTAGTCTTTTTTTCCACAATACTTTATGAAGAAACAGATCTACCAATCACCATATTTAAAAGAGCATATTTTTATTTAATGATTCCCAACCACTTATAAGAAAGAAGAAAAACAAAGTCTGTTTACATTATTGCACCAAAGGAGAAGGAATGAAGAAGAAATTATCACCAGAGGACCACACCTCTTAGGGGTGAGAAAAGGGATAAACAAGCCTGGCACCCTCAGTTTATTCAAGGTACAATAAAATACCACGAGAGTTTGGGGAAGGTGCTGGTACCATGTTTAGTCTATGGATCTGAGGATTCAAATCTCACAGTTGAACTGGATTGTGAAACTGGATTATGAAAGGTCTACATTCTGCATATTTTTATAGATGATTATTTTGAAATTATGGTAATAATTTCAGCACAAAGATTAACCATTATCTGGCTTCCTACTATTTCAGAAAACATTCTATGAATCCTTGAGGTGCTTCCAAAGTACATCTAGTGGAGGAGCAGAAGAGCAATACGCCCCAAACTGCTGATTTTCTTAGAAAAGATAATCTGTCAGCAGCCTTGCAGAAAGTGCCAGTCACCTTCCTACCAGTTCAGACTCAGAGCAGAAGGGCACCAACTGAATATACCAGGAAGCCGGCTTAGGCAATTAGGGAAAGAACGGCCATGAGTAGCTTGTTCATGAGATGTGAGTCAGCTAACGACAGGAATCTGCTCCTTCTGGCTCACCTGCCGCACACTACGGCTGCACCAGTCCACGCTGCTAGATGCCAAGTTGGATTTAACTCAGAGCACATCTGGACAGAGCCCATATAGGAGTTTCTCCATTGACCTCGCACTTATCCTGGTCAGACAAACCTGGGCTTCAGAAAGCCAATTATCCGAGGAAAGGTGCAGCCAGTAACATAAGAGAGTGAATGGGACCTTAGGCCTGGAAACCCAGATGAAGATGTTTATCATCTGAGCCACACATCTTAGACTTGGGGGAGGGCATGGGGACACTGCATGGTAATCCAAGGGCAGTTGCAAGAATTGGTTTAGTTACTCAAGTGGTTTTATTCCTGGCAGAAATCTCTGCATACCGAGTAATGGCTGAGAGAATGGTCCAAGTGTATTTGGGAGAAAAAAAAGGAGTCTTGTTTAGGTTGCAAAGATGCAGTAAGAGATTGGAGCAAAAAAGAACCAATACAAATAAAAAAGAGATGTTCAGGAAAGACTTTGCTTGGGGGGTGTTGTCCTGCTTTGGCTTAGCTTCCAGGTTACTGTGCTGCCTCGTGATGGAGAACCTTTCTTTGACCTCGAGGATTTTGTAATTGGCGTAAACTATTCCCAGATCCTGGCCTGTGATAGAGCCTATGCCAGAGCTGCTATGGATTTTCTCTTTGCTTATTACACTTTCTTGGACATTCTAAAGAGAAAGTTAGAGCAAACAGGATGATATTTCCTGTTCTGAAGTAATCTAGGAATTACACTGCAAATGTTATGTGTTAATAAATAATAACTTGATTGAAAAGGGCTTGGGTGTGTGTATTCAGCACACAGGTAACAGAGCAAGTCAACTGAAGCTGCGTCCCAGCTGGGGCGAGGACCTACCAGGTTGCACCGTCAGGTGGTGCTGGGTGTCTGTGCGCAGGCCGGGGAGGGGAGGATGGGCTTCCGCGGGTGTTCTGAATGCTCTGAATTTGGGCTGCCTAAAAGCTGGCTACAAGCTCAGACTTCTCAATACCGATCCTAAAGACAGAAGGACATCAGCCTGAGATGGAGAAGAAAGTAACTGTAGAGATTCTGAGGGAAAATAATAGGAGGGAGTTTTGAAAGTTCGTATATAAAAAGCATCATGGGAGTGTGTAGGGGACCCTTACCCAGTCCACAACTGGGAGGGTGTCCTGGGGAAGTGATACTTTTGTTAAGTCTTCAGGTAATAGTTGGCCAGGGAAGAAGGGGGAAATGGCCAGAGGGGCAAGACAGCAAGAAAAAGTAAAGTGGTTAGAAAAGACATGGCAAATGGGGGCCACAAGCTGTTCAGTATTGTTGGATCACAAAATACAAGGGCCTGCGGTCAGCTGGAGGGGCAGCGGCGAGCCCTCTGGATGCCCGGGGGTGTTGGGACTCTCTTCTGGAGCAATGGTAAGGCATGAAAGCTCTAAGCCAGCCCAACCGTCACCTTAAGGTGAGTGCTCAGACACCACCGTGAGGGGCAGACTTCAACGTAACAAGTCTTGAGGCCTGGAGATTATTTTGGAGGCTGTTGAATTGTTCAAAGTACTACGTAACAAGGGTCTGGGCAAGAGTGATGGGGATAGATTTGGAAAGGAGGAACCGACTGGAGAAATATTGGTAAAGTTAAATTGGCGGGACTTAGAGTGTCTTGATGTGTGTAGAAGAGGAGATGGAAAAGACAAACTTCCAGGTTTCGAGCTTTGATAACTGGTAGCACCCCCTCGTCCGCTCCCACAGCTGCATAACGTACAGAAGTGGCCTGAGATGAAGAGGCAGATGATGGTTGCATCTGAGACACCAAAGGAGATACGGTGGTGATGTCCAGTATTAGTATGTTCCTCTGAAGTTCGGGGAGGGGTGGAACTGAGATAAAGATTTGAGAGTTGTCAGAAATAGGTGGTACTGAATCCGAGAAGGGCTCCTCACATAACTAAGTGTATAGAGAAGATAAGCAGAGAGTCAGGAACTTATAGTCCGAGACAGAAAAAGAGGAACCCATTATAAAGCTCGAGAGCAAGGAAAGGGGAGGTCTGGAAGAGAGGCTGAGCCACAGGAGAAGGGGAGCTGACGGTGGAGTAGGACCTGAGGATGTGGGCAGGGAACCGCTGAGGGCTCAGGCTCCGTTGTCTGATCTTAAAGAAAACATGGGGATGTGCACAGATGTAGATCCACTTACAGTTAGGGATGTCATCCTGCCTGATGTTCTCAATTTCCTTTCAGAAGTAAGATGCCAAGCAACCTGAGAAAACTGATAAGGGGTGTTGAGCAGGATGCTCAAGGAGAATACAAAAATCCTGACCAAAGACAATTAGAAGGATTAAATGGAATGTAAGGCAGCTGAACTTTGAGGATGTGCATTTCAGTGGCGTGTTTCTTCAATGCTGTGCAATCACTTGCCACATCAGTGCCCAGTCACTCAGATTTGGAGGAGAGAAGGCAGATTGAGTGTGGACGCACAGTGGAGGCTGCAGGGCTGGTATCCAGGAAAGGCGAGGCTGACAGGGAGCCCACAGTGCTGTTGATTCAAGTGTGAGTGAAGAGGGGAGAGGGGCCTGGCTGGGCCTGACAGATCCTGGACAATAGAAAATCAAGACACCAGACATCCCTATGAAGCCAAAGCCCTGAAAACGGAATGGGCAGTGAAGCTGGGCATTTTGGAGGCTGACTAGTTCTGGGGGATAGCATGTCTCCAGTTGAGGCCATGAAAGTAAAGGAAAAGGAGATGGCTGTTATTGGAGTTGAGGATTATGAAGGCGAAAGTGGTTATTTTGTTCATCCTTCTGCTCACTTGAGAAAGGAGAGGACTGTCCTCTACTCCCAGCAGAGAGCAGGATTAGGATGGACAGCTGGGGCCCTTTCCCTCTCCTTACTTCCTCCTGGAGGAGGGTCTTGGATCGCTGCTGTCAGTGGAAGCCACGTGCACTGGTCCGCCTTTCCAGTGGCGGCCTCGCTGCTCTGGCCCATGGGCACCATGGGCCCACAGTCTCGGCCTCTTGCTCCCTCATGCTACCTGCACTCCGGCACTGCCCAGACAGGGCCTGGGCTTGGGTGAACAAGTCAGGATCATGCAGGTTCCCGAGCGTATACCTGCCCTGGAAATCAGAAGCCACAGTTTAACCTCTGTTGTAAAACTGGGCTCTCCCATCACCCTTGTTAGTAATGGAGCCAACATATCTTGGATCCTTATTGCTTAGAAACCACCACAGAGAGGAGTGAATGCCTGGTCTTCCCTGAGTGTCAGCAAGGAGGCCCAGGCACTCTGAGTCTGGGGTTTGGGTAAGTTATCCATCTGAGTGGTGGTGGCTCCTGACCCCCAGAACAGGACTTTGGATGGAAGAAAAGACTTGAAGCAAGATAAAAAATTTCCCGCACACTTAGCAGAATGTCTAGGAATCTGAGATGAGGAGGTTATGAGGGTGAAGGTCCTCGATGGAGAAGTGTTTACGGGGCAGTGACCTTCAGGCGGCGCTGGGGACAACAAAGAATGTGGCCTTGGCTGTGGGCTCTGAGCTGGGAGAGTGAGGCGTCTCCAGGCAGGTAGGCCACAGGGACTCACCACCCTCAGGAGAGAAGCAGGTTGCAGTGAAGGCCAGAGTGCCAGTTCACAAAGAGCGTCAGGATGCAGGACTTCACCACAATTGTGGTTCTGGAGAGAGCAGTGAAAATTCCTAATCGTCTATTTAACAGATTTTCTCTCCACTTTCATGTTCTTGAGAGCAGGTGTGACTTTCTATTGTATCCTCACTGCTGAATAGAGCACCAGACCTGTAGTAGGCTCTGAGTGAGTATTTGTGGGGTGAAGGAATGATGGCTGACTCTATGAATGAAAAGCAGAAGGAGAGCACAGGATAGAGATGTCTGTAGGCTTACATTAAGAAAGGAGACCAGAATTATGAAGCGTGGTGATCAATTGGGCTCAGTATTTTGAACAGAATGGATTTAGACTGCTTTGGTATGAGAAGGGGGTGCCAGTTGAAGTAGACTCTCTACAGGTTCTGAGGCACAAACAGGAGCTCCTGGAGGGTGAAGGTTCCCAGTTGTCCTTGAAACCAGAAGAATCCCAGACCTCTAGCCTCAGCCTCCATTCCAGGAGCAGTTGGGGAGGGCTGGCCAGCAAATAGGGACTTGGAGCAAAGGTGAACCACAGATCACATCCTAGACGAAGGGAGGCTGGGGACCTACGAACATAGTGTAGAACATCAAGTCTATAGGAGGATAGACTGGAAATGCAACTTCAAGTAAAGGAAAGCAAAGCTGGAATCAGTCTGGGGGAGACAGGAGCATTTATCTTGACAAGCACCCTTTTTATGGAAGCCTGTGTCCATGCCCAAAGATGAGGAGGGAGTTATTAAATATGCTAAGCAAGTTCAGAGGCAGGTCACATGGAACTGGGACTGTCAATGCTGAGCGCAATCCTTTCCCAGCAGATTGGGCCCCAGGTCTGACATGCACTTGTCAGAGTCTATAACCTCCAGAATCCAATGCTCCCTATCCCACTGATACTGTAGTAAAAATGTGTTGCAGAGGAGGAAGGCTACTAAAGTTAGATAAGACCCCGAAATTTGGTGATTTTCATTACCTTGAAGAGACCCCCCAGAAGCAGCTGTCCAGCTTTGGGCACAAGCAGGCATATGTCCATCACTCAAGAAGAACCAGACGGCATGTCTGAGGCCCCGAGGCCGGTCAGCATGATGCTGGGCTGTTTCTTTTCTGGAAGGAACGTCTGAGAGGAGCCACAGTCATGGTGTGGTTAGAGCTGAGGGCTGATGGTGCTAGAGCTTCGGGCTTCTGTTTGAGTAAGAGAAGTGGAGCCAGAGTGGGAAGGGAATGAGGTGTGCTGGGTAGAGGAGTCAGGCTTGAATTGGAATTATGATGTGGCAACGTAGGTGGACAAACGGCAGCTCGCAGGTACTCTAGGTGCCCGAGTGATAGACTCCACTGGATTTGGGCAGAGAGTCAGTGAGGGGTCTTGACCCGCAGGAATGAGGGTGCTGGCTAAGAAACAGGCATGCAGGGGTGGAAGGCCTTGTTGGTAAGGGTCCCAAAAAGAATGAGCAATGAGAAGCAGGTGAAGTGGTTCAGTGGGCAAGCGCTCCCCTGGGTAAAGAATCCCACCGCCAGCACGATCAGGTAAAGGTCGTGGTCTTAAGGGTAAGCAGACTGGAAATTAAATTAGAGCAGTTAATTCATAGGAAATTGTGGAAAATGGAAAAATCCAGGCAAAAACTGGTGCCTTGAAATTCATCATGGGGTTTTAAATAAAAAATATCCCTCAGAATAATGGAAAACAACATGGAGAAACAAAACTTTAAAAAAAATGCAAAAACAGAAAAATTGAATGTTAAGATCCACCTTGTATCTTCAATTACTTAAATCTACTTAGTCAACAGTGTTTATTAGGTGAAATTAGACTGAGGCAGGATAGGATGTTTTAAAGATGAGATGCAAGTGGCTCTTGCTTCCATTTGTGTAGTTTTTAATGGGCTGAGTTTATTGGAAATACGTCCATCTGTGCTTCTTCTTTGACTCCCACTTTGCCAAATTCTGTAATTTTTTCCATAGTTGATTCATAGCTAAAAACGTGCTAATAGCTATTTCATCCTTTTATCTGATTGTTTTTCTTTTATCTGGGGTTATCTCCCAAATGCTAACATGCCTGATACATAAATAACAATTCCTCTATCTTGCCCACCAAAAATCTGAATAAGCGGCCAAAGTGTTCAAACTATGCTGATAAACCTGAGAATGTAAAACGTCTTCTAGCCATTTATCCATATTGTTATAATTTAATTCAAGCCATTTCATATTTTGTGAGCTGTGGTTACGCAACACAATAACAATCTATTTGACTTAGAAGTTCAAGAAGACTTTAAGGTCAGCAACTCCTTTTGCTTTTCAGTCCTTAAATCCAAGTCTGAGTAAAGCTCAGAACAGCAGTCACTAGGGAAGGGACTAAATCATGTTCTGAGTTCAAAGAGCGACGGAGGAAATAGCCTAGATTCCAGAGATTCCAGATTCCCGGACATAAATGAGCAGCTTTTCAGACTTCCATCCTAAGGTGCTGGCTTCTGCCCGTGCATGTGAGAAACAGGTATGGCCTGGGAAACGTTCTTCCCGGAAATATTCCCTCAAATTCTTGCACTAATTCAGGCATTCACTGAAGAGTAGATATTTTTTAAATATGAAAATCTTGCCAGTAAGTTTAAACCTGAGTTATTCCCACTTCAGCGTAAATCAATCAATTAGAAATATGAACTTTCTTCCTTAACAACTGACTGAGATCCATAAACTCAAGACACGAGGCAGAGAAGTCACCTTTTTCTGTAGCACACCAAGGACAGACCTGGCTGAGGGGAGGTTGAGTCCTTGAAAGGTAGGAGTGATGGGAAATGGGAGAAGGGCACAGAAAGTGAGGAGGCAGGCACTAAAAACAGTTTTCTATAATTTGCAATCCTGACCCAGGGCCATGTTGGCCACATGTGTGACTTAATACTGGAGTTGTGTCTGGGTTTCTGGCCTCTCTCCCACCGGTCCTGGTCAGGACTACAGCTCTTTGTGTTACAAGCTCCTTCTGCGACCCTCCAGCCAGCGGAGGGGAGAAAGGCAGGGAGAGAGGCTTGCCCCAACAGGCAGAGCAAGGGAGGTAAGCGCCGACTGTCTGCCCGTTCCCGCAGCCTCCGCCGCTGGCCACTCGCCGCGGGCTGTTCGCCGGAGACAATCAGACGCGACAGGAAGTTCACTCGAAGGAAGAACTCCTTTATTGGGGCTCAAGGAACGGGATATATAGGGTGAAGTCTCTCCTGATTGGTTACACCTATGCTAATAAGGCGACTTTCAACTTTCCAATCACGCACAGAGTTGTGCGCATGCGCAGTTGTCTCTGATGTAAGGGGTGGACTAGAGTGGGCGTGGCTGAAATTCAGAGGTAGTTCTCAGCGGCCATCTTTGGTGTGGCTGAGATTTAAAGGCAGTTCCCCACAGAGTTGTAGTTTTTGGTAAAAAACAACCCATTGTTTTTTCAAGTGATTTTGGACCTACGAGAGGACAAAGCAGAATCATCAGAAGCTAAAATGCATTGAACTCATTAGTGTCTGACCTGCCGAGCTTGTGAAGGGTTCTCAAACTCTCTCCCATGAGTCTCTGACTTTGCGTGGGCCCAGGTACACACACATCAGCCTTTCTCCTGCTGGCATTAGGACCGTGGGCAAAAACTTAAAACACTGGAACACTGCCCCTTAATACTTCTATACTCCTACTTCTTCTGTTGCCATTTGGGGAGACTTTCAGCAGCTTTTGGCCAAGGGCCTTCTTATCTCTTGACCCGGATTTCAGTGGTTGGTATTGACCTAGATCAAGTGCAGACACCTCTCCTGCCTTGGTGCCAGAATGTCTGCCCAGGGCTGGCAGGCCGTCTGTTAGTGACCTTCCAGTCGGCTACTCCCTGAGGTTTCTGGCCACCCTTGGTAAGGTCATACAGACCTTGGTAAGGTACACTACCCAGACCCAATGGCTTGTAATTTGTAAATGGCTTGTTCATTCATTCATTCAATTTGAAAACATTGACTGAACACCAGCCTTGTGCCAAGCACTGTGCCTGGGGTCAGGAAGATTCACAGACAGTGGTCACTGCCTTCGAAGGTATCAGTCTTTTCAGGGACAAAGACAGAGACAATAACCCATATTTGCATTGTTAGTGCCTCGGGCGACCCTGGATGGGGGAGCTGATATTCTTCCTAAAGCTCCAGAACAGATGTTTGGGGCTGGGGGAGGGCGTTCAGCACAGTGAATGGAGGCAAGGAAGTTAGCAGAAAGGGGAGAATCTTCATATTTCAACACTGCTGTAAATTTCACTTCCTTGGTGCTCAAGACAGGTGGGAATAGCGAGAGGCAGGCCTCTGCCTCTGTTGGGAGATGGGGAAAAGAACTGCAGCTTTTTTTTGGTGATGGGAATTGGAAAAAGAGAGCCTTTGGAATGCTATTCTGGCTTGTACAGTTTTGGAAAACAAAAAGTTTCTGTGTCTAGTACAAATACAAAGTAGTGTTTTGGCATATTTCCTTAATAACAGTCTTATTTATGAAGAGTGTTTCAGATCCAACCTAGAGCAAAGTATAAGGAGTGAATGAATGTAATTCCTGGCATGTCTACTCAAAATATTTTGTATGATGCTATTGGCCAAATATACATCTTAATATTACAATGCTGTTTCTGTGCGAAAATTTAATTTTACCTTTATCAAATTAAATGTGGACTTTTTCCAGATGTGTAAATGTAAGGTGTTAGACTCAGGCTCAATGTAGCCTCTACAAAGGGCACCGCTTCCTTGGTCTGTCCTTCCTGAACACTGGGGGACCTTGTCCAGATGCCACGGCCAGTGAAACACTTATGCTCGGCGCAGTCTCCCAGGGGGCAAAGGAGGATTCGGTGCCCTGGCGTGGGTATCGCCTTTGTTCAGTGCCCTTCTGGAGAACAAGGCTCAGCGCTGTTGGGGAAAGAATGGAGAGGAGTGGAAACTCCCCCAGGCCCAGACCTGCCTCTCCAGTGGCACATTAGGGATCTGTTGTTACCAGAACTTGTTCCTTGGAGGTTCCGACCCATGGGCCTATCAAAGTATATCTGCCAACTACGTAAAAAATGTCCTGAACGCCTTCCGAGTATCCCACTAAAGAAGCATTTGGCCAGCTTCCCAGTGATGTGTTATTTCTTGCTGTTTTGATGACCCAAAGGGATGGTCAAGCTATTTAATCCACGTGTGATCACATGCCCGGGTTGGCAAGTTGCGATGGGAAAGTGCTCAAAAGACGGAAGGAGAGACCCAGCGATGCTGTATGAGAGGTGAGGGTTTATTGGGACTATACATACAGGCCGTCCAGGGGTGGCTGGCTGGACAAGGTTGCTCACAGCTGTTGTGGACAGTGAGGGAACTGCTTGTATGGGGTGAGGGGGCAGACTGCATGCTTTGCTAGAAGGATCTTTCTTGTGCAACTACCCCCAAGGAATAAAACCCTGGTCTGAGCGGTCTACCCCTCAACAAGATGTTTCCATGGATTAAGTGGGCCTGGGTTTTGGCCAGCCCCAGGCCATCAACATACTGTATTCTTAGCATACAGCCCCAAGGAAGGGCCATGTGGTTATTCTGGGACAAAAGGTTATAAGCAGGCAGTGCTTGTCCCCACAGTCCAATACTGATGTGGACAGTGATTCTCTGCTTGGAGAAAAGCTGAAAACAGGTGTCCTGCCTTCTCAGTGCCTTGGTGGGTCTCAGGTCACACCACTAGGTCACCTCCTCTCCCTAGTAAAGAGCCACACAGAAATAGCTCTGGGAATTATTCTTTAACCATGCCACACTCAGGTTACCAAACATGAGCTAAGTGAATTTTTACGGTGCAGTTAGCATTTTTTAATATTTTATTATTTCAAGAACTATATTGCATATAGCAGACTCTCCACAAACATTTGCAGATGGGTTGGTTATTGAATCAAACTAATTTGTATTTTAAAAAGAGGTATCTTGGAATTAGGTTTGCCACTGCTTTAAAAGATGTTTCCATGACTGTGGAAGATGATAATAAAAGTACCAGCGAGTCAACAGTAACATTAGAGGAGGAGCATACAAGGAGGTGCACTTCACAGTGGGCCTTAGCCCTGGTGCATGGCGGAGGCAGCCTGGCTAAACCAAGTGAAAGGAAGAAAGGTATGGAGGCCAGAGGCAACCACGCTGACCTGTGGTTTGCGCAGCCCATGGGGAATGTGACTCCTCCGTGTGACAGTGTTGATGAAATTATTGCTGTTGTTACTGGAGTCTTTATCCACAAAACCCACATCAGAGTCCATTGAGGAAAGGACAGATGTGTTTTTCAGAGAAGTCCTTACCTGTATGTCTCAGTGTTCACAGAGAGCTAAGGAAGAACAAGTGGCTTCAAATACAAAGGACATTTTTTCATTTAATGAAATTTACCTTGAAAAATACTGGAGCATGAGCTTCCTGGCTCAGGATGTCTTTGAAAATGCCCATCCATCTGTGGTGGTTTGAGAAAAAACAGTTTGCCCAGGGTGGGGGAGGCCACAGGAGTTAATCTCTTGGGTTTCCTCAAGTATTAAAATGACCTTAATCCTTTTTTAGTTGGATTTATATTAATGAGGCTTTCAGTGGTAACAAACACCTCCCCAGGCTGTGAGCGAGCACCCACATAGCACAGGTCTGCAGGGCCCAGCTCCGGCTCCTTGAAAGAGGCGACCCCGCGCTCCCCCCCGTCGCTGCCCCGTGAGCACAGCCAGAAGCACAGGACAGGGGCTTTCCACAGACCTGGCAACCCTGGAACTGTTTACAAGCGGCAGTGTCTTTGCATATGCACGCTTTCAAGGGAGAGAATTGCTCTCTAAAGCCACTGCTTAAGGTATTTTACTGTGTTCTAACTATCTGATGGCTCCTCAAACATTATGCCCTCTTAAACTTCCATCTGCTGAGGTTGGAAGGACCTCCCAGAATCCTCCAGTGTGACTTCTCCATGGAATAAAGCCCAGCACCATCTCTGCTCAGAGCGCTTCTTTGCTCTTCAGGTGTTCAGCGTTTACCCACGTCGTGGTGGGATTCCCGAACAAACCGGTACATTCCCCAGGCAGGCCCAGCCTCTTCCCCTCTGTGTCCTAGCATTTGTCATCATTCTGGAATTGTGGCCAAATAACACATATCAAACTGAACGGTTCCAATGTCCCTGATCTCCCCTCACTCCTTCCACATGCACACCCCCATTCCTGATTCAACTCGTCACCTCCAGGGCAAATTCCGGAATTCCTTCTGTCTCCTCAAGTCCCTCATATAGTAACTTTCCCTCAGGCTCTTTAAACTACCATTCAGGGTAATTTCAGGAAAATACAGGAGTGATATAGGATTAAAATGGCCAGTAATACTGTATTAACACAAGCTCAGCTTTGTGTTTACAGTGTTTTTCTCTCTCGATTATTCTGGCACAACAGACTGAACAAGTAAAGGATTTTGGAGTATGAAATGATGTAATAGTGTTTTACCAAGAGACTAGGGAGCAACACTGTAATGCGTTCATATTAACAGGATGTAAAGCAGAAGACGGTGCCTCTGTCAATGTTTGATACTTTGTTAGTATGTAGAAACTAATTAAAATGATTGCATTATGAGCATGGCTTATTTCTATGTACTACACTCAGAGAGGGTGTCAAGCAGAAAGTCTGATTTTAAATGGGCTTGCAGTGACATGTACTTTCCTAACCTGTATAGCCAAGTTAAAGTTTATATAGTTCTCCATTGAAGCCAAAAGAAATATAGGTTTGAGTCAAAATTGCCTTTATGACTCTCCTATGAGGAGCCCGGGCTGAGTTCACAAAGTTGAGGTGTGTGCAGGGGGCTCTGCTCTTCATATGGAGATCGTTCTCCTTACCCAGGGCTTCAGTCTTGTGAAATCACACCGGGCGTCAGAAAACAAGGAGCGGGGGCCTGGCATCTTCAAATGGGAGCATCCATCTATAGGCCTGTAGTTGTTTTTCTACTTGAATTTCTGTTTCTATAAAAATAACAGACATGAATTTAGGATTATCAATAAGGGAAAATACTAGATAATTTGGGTCTCAGACAATGAAGGGAGAATCAGCCATCAATTAAGGCTTTGGGCAGCTTAGTTTCAGAAAAGAACCAGGAATCTTTCTCAGGAGTTTTAAGCACTGGGCTCTGGCTGGGAGTCAACTGAAGACGTGACTCAGTGGGTCAGGAGAGAACTGCAGTGTGGGACAGCACGGCTCCGTGGGGCCTCGGGCCTCCACAGAGAGACAAGTGCCTGGGTCTTCATGTCCCTCTGAAAGGCACTGGGCCCTGAGGGACTGCTTCAGGGGAAGCCACAGGAAGAACTGGAACTGAAGTGGGAAGACACAGTCCACCCTCTCCAAAACACACAAGCACCAGAGGAGTGTCTGCCTCTCACAGGTGAGACCACACCCCACA
The DNA here is from genome assembly GCA_029783875.1 of Phataginus tricuspis. Classification (NCBI taxonomy): domain Eukaryota; kingdom Metazoa; phylum Chordata; class Mammalia; order Pholidota; family Manidae; genus Phataginus; species Phataginus tricuspis. The sequence goes on along the minus strand of JAQQAC010012171.1, from coordinate 16,391,955 downwards.
ATACAGGGGATGTTCTTACTTAAGGGTTTTAAAAATCAACTTAAAAAAATAAAATCAGCTTCAGGTACCTTCAAGGGTATCTTTTGACATTTCAGATATAGAATACATGGGTTATTGGACTCAATTTCAAGATTGTTCTAGAAAGTTTCTACTCAGAGTATTTCTTGACTGGAAAGTTTTAGCATAAAGTTCATGTAGCGTGTGCTTAAGGACTTACCAGGAATGGGGAATCCTGAGACTACAGCCTGTCAGATGGCCACTATCTCCTGCTCCTTGATGCTAGGACAACAGGCAGGGTGGGAATCTTGAGCATGTTCTCAAAACCTGGGGTCCATCCAATGCTACGTTTACCCACTGCTCCTAGTTCAATTTCCCATGGCCCTGCAGGATGAGACCGCCCCCTCTTCCCTGTGATTCCCTCTGACACTGTTGAAGGCGTTCGTCAGAACCTCTGAGTTCTCTCTTCTGTGGGCAGAGCATCTGCAGTACCTTCAGTATTTCCTCAAGATTCTGAGTCCTTCAATCATCTTGGCTGTTTTTATCCTGGGTGTGCTAGTTTATCAAGAAATACTGGGCTCAGAATTTAACCCATTTATTCCTTGATAAATAACCATGACAAGTATCAAAGAGCTGGTCTGAAGTGTACAGAGAAGAGTGAACCCACGGTGCACAGATGCTTCTCCACATCTCTAATGGGCCGGAAGTTACAGTGCTGCGTTAACAGCGTCCTGTGACTGATACGCATGTGTTTCCTATTCACAACTGCCCGGAACTGGAAACAACCAAAGGGTCCTTCAGTGGGTGATGGGTAAACAAACTGTGGTACCGTCACACAAGGGAGCATTATTCAGTGATAAAAAAAAGAGAGCTATCAAGCCACAGAGACATGGAGAAACCTTAAATGCGTTCTGCTAAAGAAAAGAAGCCAGTCTGGTGGTTGCCAGAGGCAGGGTGTGAAGAGTGGGCAAAATGGGTGAAGATCAAAAGGCACAGACTTTCAGTTAGAAGTCCTGGGGATGTCGTGTTGGCATGGTGACTATAGTTAACAATACTGTATTGTATGTTTGAATGTTGCTAAGCATTACCTTAAAAGTTCTCATCACAAGGAAAAAAATCTGTAACTGTGTGATGATGGATATTAACTTATTGTGGCAATCATTTCTGAATGTGTACACATATCATGATGTTGTACACCAAACACTAATATCTTGTTACATGTCAATTATATCTCAATGAAAAAAAGCGGCCAATCTGAAATGACTCTATCCTATATGAGTCCAAATACGTGCCATTCCGAAAAAGGCAAAACTATAGACACAGCGAAAAGGTCACTAGCTGCCAGCAGCTGTGGGGGTGCGGGGGTGGGAAGAGGGCGGAAGAAGTGAAGCGCAGGACTTTTAGGGCAATGGAACTATGCTGTGTCAACTGTGATGGAGGATCCATGACATGTATTTGTCAAAACCCACAGAACCATACAGCACAAAGAGTAACCCTAATACGCTATAGATGTTATTTAATAATTATCAATACTGGTTCATTGATTGTAACAAATGTACCACACAAATCCTAGATGTTGATAAAAATAGAAAACAAAACAAAAAACCCCTCAGACTTCAAACAAACATAAAGTACTTTTCATAATCCCTTTTAACATATTTTCATCCCATTATCCTGTTTTTCTATTACCTTTTGGACCCAAAGGCAGGCTTATTTTCAGTCTCTATTAAACTGCACTGTTTATTTATTAGTCTGATAGAGTTCGACCCTGATTCTGGCACCCAACGTAAGCCCTGTTCTCTTGTAGGTACACGGTATCCAGAAATCTGGTAGGCATGTTCTTTATTCGTCTAGTGCAGGGAAACAGACAGTAAGGACATTGTAAATGATTTACAAAACAGGTTAGAATCGCTAAGAACTACAGGGAAAAATTGAATGGGATGAGCGATCATTAGTTATTCAAATGCCTGAATCTGAGGGAAGGAGTCCGGTGAGTGGAGGCAGTGCACGGAGGCTGGTCTGAGATGGACCCGGGTGGCAGAGAGGGAGCCAGGACACGGCGACAGGAGGTAGAGTCGCAGGGTGGGGGTGGGCGGAGTACCCACTGGCTGTGCAGGCTGAGGATTCTGAACCTTACCTCGTTCTTCCTCCCAAAATGGATAGCCTTCCCGTCATTTGTTAGAACAGAGATGAAATGAGCCTTATAACAATAGAACTGACAGGAAGGCAGTAAGAGACCACAAGGGCCACACAGTGGCTCAGGGCAGGAGAGCGGCAGAGAAGGGGGAGCAGGGGCTGCTGTGAGGAAGGGCCATGTCCCGGTGTCTGACTCCACCGTCAGGTAGATGCAGGGGGCACCTGAACCAGCACGCCCTGCGGAGGAGGAGCCGTCCGGGGCAGGGCTGTGGAGTCTGAGGTGGCTGTGTGACAGTCACGGCTGTAGAAAAGGCAGGTAGGCAGGTAAATTCGTGGATTTGCAGATGAGAAATAGGGAAGCAAAAGCACACATTCATTCAGGTTATGGATTTACACAGCCAGAGTAATATTTTCCAGTACTTAGAGTAATATCTAAATGCTTGCAAAAATATCACAAGGGTAAGTTAGAGCAGACAAAGAGCAGGGTTTCAGCACACAGACCCCCAGGGCTGAGCTGGCGTCCTGCCTCCGGCACCGCGGGCTTCCTGAGAAGCTGATCGGCCTCTGTGGCGTTCGCCCCTCTGCTGCCAGCTGGCATCACTGCTTCTGTCAACCACTTGCAGGCTTGGGAAAGAACATGTGTAAACACACCAGCAGATGGGCGTTCTTGGAGGTATGAATCCTCAGCTCTCTCCTCTGTGTCCCTCTCTTTCTCCCTCCTCCCTCTCTATTTTTCCTTCTATACTTTCCTATATTAACTAATATTTCTTTCAAACAGGACATTTGTTCTTATAGACCTTGCCCCTAGTGTACCTATGTGGTCTCCTAGTTGGTGATGGACATGCCTCTAATAATCCGCTCTACAATTTTTTAACAGTGACTCTAAAAAGTTACAGTTTTAAGAATGTATTGTATTTTCTGCAGTCAAGGCTGTACGTACATCAGCCAACTCCAGTCTTCCACCACCCTTACGCAAATCCTACAGGCTCAATAACAGCAATTCGTCGTAATGTCAGTCAGCAGTCACTTGATTTCATCTAGCTGCACTAGGCAGCTGAGGAAGAGAAACTGAGAATATGGAGAGGTGGTTCCTTCAGGGTTGGAAATGGCAACACAGATTTGTTGGAAAGATAAGAAATTGAGAAAAGTGAAATGCTGTCGGCACTATTAGAAAATGATCAGTTATTTTGCTCAGCCAGGCTGATAAAGACTGAACTGAGAAACTAGGAAATGCTCCCAATGATACAAAAATCACTGGACTAGAAGAGAAGGGAAAGGGAAAGGATGGGAGGCTCAGTGGGGTAGGAGCTTGTAATTTCAGAGGCAGGATAATCACAATGCTGGCTCAGCTTTGGGTGTGACCAAGAGAAGAAACTGCCCATATGGCAGTAAGTGAAGGTTGCAGGATATAAGATAAGAGTATTTTGAGAAAAATTGTAACAAGAGGAAAAGTATCTATACCAGATACCAAAAAATACTATAAAACTTCATGTTTAAAGCAAAGAAATATTGGATGAAAAAACAGGAAAACATATGAGTGGAAAAGCATAGAGAGCCCAGAAACTGACCTAGGTTGGTGTGGGGTTATTGAAACATTGCTGGACAATGATGGGAAACAGCAAAAACTTAATGAATGACATTGGGTTAAACTTAGACAATGTTTCAGAAAAAAAAATATAACCATATTCAAATTAACTCCAAATATATTAAAATGTAACTTGGAATACAATACAAAGATGTGAAAAATGTCTGAGATAATACTTGAAGGCCATGGTTACAATTATTCATATGGTTTTGGACAAACACTAACATACCACACTGAAAAGTTAACACAATTCTTTTAGTGAGCTAGGGTTATAGGTGACTATTTTTTAAATTTCAGAGATTTAAAGTATTATATGGAAAATTCAAACAGAAGGAATGGGAAGGAAAGACAGAGGAAGAAGGACTAGGTCTTGCTGAAACCGGAATGGTTAAGTCACGCAGCCTAAAGGCACAGGTTCTGCAGGAGTTCCAGGTTGGTCTGAGGCCCTGAGACCACTGCCCTGTCACCTGATTCCCTAAGCAACACTACAGTTATTCTGTGTCACTTATAGGAAGTGGGCTTGCTTAGATTACTTCCTCGGTACAGAAGATGTATCTCCTCCCTTCTGCATGCTCTCCTAGTAACTTCATGCCTCCATCATTTCCTGGGCAATAATAATTTAGGACAGTCAACTTGAATCTTCTTAAATGCATAGAAACTGGTATTTAAAAAAATTTTGGCTTTTAAAAACTTCCTGAATCTTCTCAAAGCAAAATGGACTCCTAAGGACCAACTCTACTCGTATATCACTTTCTGTGAGACCAGACAGGGCAAGAGTTCTGTGTGCCTTCTTCAGTTGAATGTACTTCCTCCATCACACAGTTTCAGGGTCATCTTTTTGATGATCACCAAAAATGGGAGAAATAGGGAGAAACTAGGCCTGGGGCGAGGAGGAACAGTGGGGAGGACTAGGAGACGCTACTGGGCTACCAGATGCAGTCTGGGAAGAGGAAGGGGCAGGGATGTGAGGGAGGCTTTGCCGCAGGAGAGCAGCTCCAGAGTGCGAGGGAGCTGGGGACTGAAGGAAGTGTGGAGAAGTGTTGCCCTGGGTTTTGAATCTACCACGTAATGTCTTTGCAAGATGCCATAATGACTAGAATGCCTTTTTAATTAGTTTCATGGCTGAACTGTGCTTTCACACACGAGCTATTAATTTCAGAAAAGGAGCCACGTAGGATCTAAGAATTTATGAGTGTCTCCCTTCTCTTCCAGTGGATAAATCCTGGGATATCCTAGTGCCACTCTAGAGAAGAGGATGAGGTCTCCTCCCATGGGGCAGGCCCTGTTGAGTGGCTGAGAAGATTTTGAGTTGAGAGTTCTCTCTACTCGGTGTTTCTGCCAAAGAAGGAGAGTAAACATAGAAACTTCAGTATCTGAGCTAAGTGACAAAAGGTGCCAGCTAGACCAGTATTTCCATACAGAGATGGTGCCTCATGGACATTTCCCTCTGGAGTAAAACAATGACAGGAAGATGGAAGTCTGTACTTTTGCCACATTGTCAGTATTAGATTTTTTAAGGTCTAATATTTAAAGTATTAATCGACTGCCTAGGGCATTGACACTAATCATGAAAACTAAACACATTGGCCTTTAGTTGCTGGAGGGAGGGAAGGAGGTGGCTGGAGGGACAGGGGCAGGGTGAGGGGGTGGGCTTGGAGTCATGGCCAGTGACCAGCCAGCGGGAAATGCTTCAACACCGGTGCTCGCTGCTGTGAGTCTTGGTCCCCCCTGTTTTCTCTTCCCCTTGGAAGCTGCAGCTGTTTTTGTCTTCTCTGCTCTCTAGCTGGGTGTGATTCCTTCTCATTCTGCTCTTAAGTTACTCTGTGTGCTGCATGTTCTGAGTGAATCTGTGTGTGTGGGCCAGGAGCCTGCGGGAACTTTCTCATTAGATAAGCATGAGGGCAAATGGCATGCTTGCCGTCCGTTCCCTGGAAGCCAGGCCGGGTCCCTGTCTTGGGCAGGAAGCCTCGGAGTGCCCGTGTTGGCACAGTAGTGTTAATGGGGATATTGCTGTCGTGGAGAAGCATTTCTCTTACAGGTGTATGTGTTTAGGCCCTTGGTATGGGCACCTTACAACAATGGTCCTCCTGCACCATCAGCACTGGGTTGTCACCAATTCTAGCCCAACAATCCTGAAACAGTTTTCTCAACATGGTACAGCAAGGCGGGCAGCTCAAGTACAAAGAAAACCCCCTTATTTCACACCTGGCCTGGAGTGTTGGTAATGCCTGGATGTGGGCTCTGGAGTGGAAGGTCTGGGTGGAGGACTGATTCTCTACTTACTGCCCGAGAGCCTTGTGGTTTCTTCACCACTCTGCACGGACAATCTAATATGAGGACATCAACCGCTCCTACTTCCCACGGCTGTTGTGAAGATAATGAGTTAGTATTTGTGAAGGCCCAGCATGGTGCTTGGTGTGTAGTAAGGACTCAATAAAAAACAGTCACTTTCCTGCTTTTCCTCTATGCAGCTGCTGAGATTCGCTTGCCTCCCTGGCTCCCATTCTGCGTCTCATTTGTACTCATATATAAAATTTGAAAATAGCTTAGTTTGTGCTAAGACGTTGCTTCTCAGCCTTTTTTGACTCTTGCATTCATTGATAAGCAAAAAATACTATCCCTAGTTCTCCAAGGAGATTTTGATATGCTCCTTAATGGGACATCCCTCTACTACCATTTGCCTTAATTCCTTATTGCTTCTCATGATACTCTGTGCACTACAACATGGTGTTTTCATCACAAAAGGATCACTTATACAATTTGTCTATGTCCACAAAATTCCCAAGTAGTTAAATGATCTTTCAATATTGGCTCTTACTCCACTGGAGGGAAAATATTAGGGAATGCCTAAGCATATGTGTGGGGATTTGCAAAGCTGGACCTAGAAGGGGGAATACAGTTTAAGACAGTGATGAACTGCAAACTCAGAGGACCGAACAGAGTTGAGAATCAAGAAGGTCAAGTTTTATAAACCAAAGAGGAGACACAATGGGGCACTGAACCAAAAAGAGGCAAAGCCTGGAACCTCCGATCCAGAAGATTTAGTCCAAGAATAAAGCCTGGAATCCAGATTAAAAGAGAAGAGGAAACACAGAAGATCAAGGAGAAGCAAGGGGTGACTACCTGGAACAGGTGCTATTTCCTGTGGCTGTGGCTTCCAAAAGGCAGCCATCAGTGGTTTGAGAAAGCATCAGGAACCAACTAATGGATGAGGGGTTTGAGGAGAGCTGACGCTCTGGTATTCTCAACCCACTCTTAGACTGTGTACCCATGATGGCACTTGGAAAGATAAAAACAAAAACTACCATGTGACAAGTACAGCAGTAATTGTTGCAAACGAGTCAGCAGTAAGTGCTAACATCAGTGGGGGATACAGGACGGACAGGATATTTGCACAGCCCAATTTATCTCCCCACAAGTTACTTAATAGTTGCAAAGAGAAAAATAGTCGCTTTACAGTGGAGAAACCTGGCAGACACTACCTTAGGCAAAAGATGAGTTCAAATCACTAGTACTGGGAAATATACAGACAGCATGCGTCTTTTGGAATGATGCATTTAGAAGGCACCACAGTGATGCTGGAGGAAACTGAGAGAACATGACAACCTAATGTCGTCCAGGACCGAGCCAAGAACAAGAGCATGAGCGGTATTTTGAAATTTGAGGTGAATAGAGGTATTAATAGGATTCTCCCAATTTAAGTTCCTGATTTTGATAATTATACTATGGTTATGTAGGACACTGACATATGGGAGCTCTTTGTAGTAGTTTTGCAACTTTTTAAAAGTCTGAAATTATTTAAATAGCATAAATTTAAAACAAGAAAGTGGTAGCACACAAGCATTTCCATCAACTGTGGTGCCGTGGAGCACGGCTGAGGGGTCCAGTCAGCAGCACGTGGAAACTCTGTGCTCCAAAATCAAACAGCTCGGCCCGTCTGGGCAAGCATTAATTTTACAGAAAGGATTGCTGACTGTCCAGCTCCACTTTGCACTAGAATAAGTTGTGATGGCTGGAGCTTCCGGAGTCTTAACACAGAAGCCACACGCTGAGAATGAAGCTTCAGGAGCAAAGGAGGAGGGACGCAGATGACATGGTGGAGCTACCACACCCTCCCTAGACTATATGCAGGCTACTTGTTTCACTTACTGTTACTTGAAGTCTATTTTTATTAGAAGAATCTAATCCTACCTCTGCTGCCATCTTGCTCCAGCTCTAAGATACAGGGTGTGGCTCAGTAAGAAAATTATGCCCTCCATTCAAGGACTTCTGAGTAGCCACATACATACCCTGTCTTCTGACCTCACCTGCACTATTCTCCATATATCTTCTCTAAACCACAATCCCCAAAGATCCTGAGGCCAGGCTAATGGAACAAGTACTGGAACATTACTTTCCCAGAGGAGCAATTATCAAATGCAAACTCCTGGGGCAAAGACAGGAAGAGCCTTTGCATGGTATTCAAGGTCCTTCCAGCTACTCCCATTCCTTCCTCTCACCCCTACTTGTTCACTGGTCCTGTTCTTGTTCCTTTGTGCCCCAGACACTTCCCTGTGTCCCAAGGTCGTCTAATGGCTTTTCACATGTAGTACCCTCTGCCACTATCACCTCCTCCACTGCTTCACCTATTCCTACACAACCCAACCCCCTTTACTCTTCAGGTCTCTGCTTAAATTATCACGTCTTCCACCTTGGAAGACGGGGTTGATGCTGGGGTTCTTGTGTGTGGAGTAGAAGAATGAACTTAGCAAACACTCAAGGTAGGAAAGCAAAGGAGAGGCTTTTATTTAGAGATAAAGTAAGAGGAAAGAGCCCCTGGCTTGCACCAGGAGGGGACAAGAGAGCCGGTAGTGGTGCGTTGTCTAGGTTTTTATTTATTTAATTTTTTTATTTTGCTATCATTAATGTACAATTACATGAACAACATTATGGTTACTATACTTCCCCCATTTTCAAGTCCCCACCACATACCATATTATGGTCACTGTCCATCAGCATAGTAAGATGCTATAGAATCACTACTTGTCTTCTCTCTGTTATACTGTCTTCCTCGTGTGTCCCCCCACCACATTATGTGTGCTAATCGTAATGACCCCTTTTCCCCCTTATCCCTCCCTTCCCACACATCCTCCGCAATCCCTTTCCCTTTGGTAACTGTTAGTCCATTCTTCAGTTCTATGAGTCTGCTGCTGTTTTGTTCCTTTAGGTTTTTCTTTGTTCTTATACTTCACAGATGGGTGAAATCATTTGATACTTGTCTTTCTCTGCCTGGCTTATTTCACTGAGCATAATACCCTCTAGCTCCATCCATGTTGCAAATGGCAGGATTTGTTTTCTTCTCATGGCTGAATAATATTCCATTCTGTATATGTGCCACATTTTCTTTATCCATTCATCTACTGATGGACACTTAGGTTGCTTCCATATCTTGGCTATTGTAAATAATGCCGTGATAAACATAGGAGTGCATATGTCTTTTGGAATCTGAGAACTTGTATTCTTTGGGTAAATTCCAAGGAGTGGGATTCCCAAGTCAAATGGTATTTCTATTTTTAGCTTTTTGAGGAACCTCCATACTGCTTTCCACAGTGGTTGAACTAGTTTACATTCCCACCAGCAGTGTAGGAGGGTTCCCCTTTCTCCACAGCCTTGCCAATATTTGTTGTTGTTTGTCTTTTGGAAGTTAGCCATCCTAACTGGTGTGAGGTGATATCTCATTGTGGTTTTAATTTGCATTTCTCTGATGATTGGGGATGTGGAGCATCTTTTCATGTGCCTTTTGGCCATCTGAAATTCTTCTTTGGAGAAATGTCTGTTCAGCTCCTCTGCCCATTTTTTAATTGAGTTATTTGCTTTTTGTTTGTTGAGGTGCATGAGCTCTTTATATAATTGGATGTCAATCCCTTATCATATATGTCATTTATGAATATAATCTCCCATATTGTAGGATGTCCTTTTGTTTTGTTGATGGTGTCCTTTGCTGTACAGAAGCATTTTAGTTTGATAGAGTCCCACTTGTTCATTTTTGCTTTTGTTTCCCTTTCCCGGAAAGATATGTTCATGAAGAAGTTGTCCATGTTTATGTCCAAGAGATTTTTGCCTATGTGTTTTTCTAAGAGTTTTATGGTTTCATGACTTACATTCAGGTCTTTGATCCATTTCGAGTTTACCTTTGTGTATGGGGTTAGACAATAATCCAGTTTCATTCTCTTGCATGTAGCTGTCCAGTTTTGCCAACACCAGCTGTTGAAGGAGTTGTCATTTCCCCATTGTATATCCATGGCTCCTTTATCATATATTAATTGAACATATATGCTTGGGTTTATATCTGGGCTCTCTAGTCTGTTCCATTGGTCTATGGGTCTGTTCTTATGCCAGTACCAAATTGTCTTGATTACTGTGGCTTTGCAGTAGAGCTTGAAGTCAGGAAGCATAGTTCTCCCTGCTTTATGCTTCCTTCTCAGGATTGCTTTGGCTATTCGGGGTCTTTTGTAGTTCATATGAATTTTAGAGCTCTTTGCTCTAGTTCTTTGAAGAATGCTGTTGGTATTTTGTTTGAGATTGCATTGAATCTGTAGATTGGTTTAGGCAGGATGGCCATTTTGACAATATTAATTCTTCCTATCCATGAGCACGGGATGTGTTTCCATTTATTGGTTTCTTCTTTAATTTCTCTCATGAGTGTCTTGTAGTTTTCAAAGTATAGGTCTTTCACTTCCTTGGTTCGGTTTATTCCTAGGTATTTTATTCTTTTTGATGCAATTGTGGATGGAATTGTTTTCCTGATTTCTTTTTCTGCTAGTTCATCTTTAGTGTATAGGAATGCAACAGATTTCTGTGTATTAATTTTGTATCCCACAACGTTGCTGAATTCAGATATTAGATCTAGTTGTTTTGGAGTGGATTCTTTAGGGTTTTTTATGTACAATATCATGTCATCTACAAACAGGGACAATTTGGCTTCTTCCCTGCTCATATGGATGCCTTTTATTTCTTTTTGTTGTCTGATTGTCATTGCTAGAAGCTCCAGAACTGTGTTGAATAAAAGGGGGGAGAGTGGGCATCCTTGTCTTGTTCCCGATCTTAAAGGAAAAACTTTCAGCTTCTCGCTGTTAAGTATAATGTTGGCTGTGGGTTTGTCATATATGGCATTTATTATGTGGACGTACTTGCCCTGTTGAGACTTTGTTGAGACTTTTTATCATGAACGGATGTTGAATTTTGTTGAATGTTTTTCATCATCTATGGAGATGATCATGTGGTTTTTGTCCTTCTTTTTGTTGATGTGGTGGATGATGTTGAAGAATTTTCGGATGTTGTACCATCCTTACATCCCTCGAATAAATCCTATTTGATCATGATGGATGATCCTTTTGATGTATTTTTTAATTCAGTTTGCTAATATTTTGTTGAGTATTTTTGCATCTATGTTCATCAGGGATATTGGTATGTAATTTTCTTTTTTTTTGTGGTGTTTTTGCCTGATTTTGGTATTAGGTGATATTGGCCTCGTAGAATGAGTTTGGGAATATTCCCTCCTCTTCTACTTTTTGGAAAACTTTAAGGTGGATGGGTATTAGGTCTTTACTTAATGTTTGATAAAAATCAGCAGTGAAATCATCTGTTCCAAGGATTTTGTTCTTAGTTTTTTTACCAATTCAATTTCTTTGCTTGTAATTGGCCTATTTAGATTTACTGTTTCTTTCTGGGTCAGCCTTGGAAGGTTGTATTTTTCTAGAAAGTTGTCCATTTCTTCTAGGTTATCCAGTTTGTTACCATATAATTTTTCATAGTATTCTATCATGATTCTTTTATTTCTTTTGTGTCCTTAGTGATTTTTCTTTTGTCATTTATGATTCTGTTTATGTGTGTAAACTCTCTTTTTTCCTTGATACATCTGGCTAGGGGTTCATCCATTTTTTTAATTTTCTCAAAGAACCAGTTCCTGCTTTCATTTGTTCTTGCTATTGTTTTATTCTTCTCAATTTATTTATTTGTGACCTAATCTTTATTATGTCCCTCCTTCTACTGACTTTGGCCTCATTTGTTCTTCCTTTTCTAATTTCATTAATTTTGAGTTTAGATTGTTCATTTGGGATTGTTCTTCTTTCCTGAGGTAGGCCTGTATTGCAATATATTTCCCTCTTAGCATGGCCTTCGCTGCATCCAGAGATTTTGTGGTATTGAATTATTGTTGTCATTTGTCTCCCTGTATTGCTTGATCTCTGTGTTTATTTGGTCATTGATCCATCGATTATTTAGAGCATGTTATTAAGCCTCCATGTGTTTGTGGGCTTTTTCGTTTTCTTTTTGTAATTTATTTCTAGTTTTATACCTTTGTGATCTGCAAAGCTGGTTATTTTTGTGGCCTCGTACATGATATATTCTTGAAAATGTTCCATGTGCACTTGAGAAGAATGTGTATCCTGTTGCTTTTGGATGGAGTGTTCTGTAGATGTTCATTACGTCCATCTTTTCTAAGACGTTTTTCAGTGCCTCTGTCTCCTTACTTACTTTCTGTCTGGTTGATCTGTCCTTTGGAGTGAGTGGTGTGTTGAAGTCTTCTAAAATGAATGCACTGCATTCTATTTCCCTCTTTAATTCTGTTAGTATTTGTTTCACATATGTAGGTGATCCTGTGTTGGGTGCATAGATATTAATAAAAGTTATATCCTGTTGTTGGACTGACCATTTTATCATTATGCAATCTCCATCTTTGTCTCTTGTTACTTTCTTTGTTTTGAAGTCTATTTTGTCTGATACAAGTATACAACTCCTGCTTTTTTCTCCCTATTAGTGGCATGAAATATGTTTTTCCATCCCTTTACTTTCAGTCTGTGTATGTCTTTGGGTTTGAGGTGAGTCTCTTATAGGCAACATATAGATGGGTCTTGTTTTTTTATCCATTCAGTGGCTCTTTGTCTTTTGATTGGTGCATTCAAACCATTTACATTTAGGGTGATTATCGATAGGTATGTACTTATTGCCATTGCAGGCTCTAGCTTCGTGGTTACCAAAGGTTCAAGGGTAATTCCCTTACTATCTAACAGTCTAATTTAACTCACTTCCTATATATTACAAACACAACCTAAAGGTTCTTTTTTTCCCCTCCTTTTTCTTTTTCTTCCTCCTCCATTCTTTGTATGTTATGAATCATATTCTGTACTCTTCGTCTATCTATTGGGTGATATCTATTTTGCCTTAGGAATACTTCAATCTATAGGAGTCCCTCCAAAATGCACTGTAGAGGTGTTTCTTGGGAAGTAAATTCTCTCAGCTTTTGCTTATCTGAAAATTGTTTAATCCCTCCTTCAAATTTAAATGATAACCTTGCCGGGTAAAGCATTCTTGGTTCAAGGCCTTTCTGCTTCATTGCATTAAATATATCATGCCACTCCCTTCTGGCCTGTAAGGTTTCTGTTGAAAAGTCTGATGATTACCTGATGGGATTTCCTTTGTATGTGATCTTATTTCTCTCTCTAGCTGCTTTTAAAAGTCTGTCCTTATCCTTGATCTTTGCCATTTTAATTATTATATGTCTTGACGTTGTCTTCCTTGGGTTGCTTGTGTTGGGAGATCTGTGCATCTCGATGGCTTGAGAGACTATCTCCTTCCCCAGATAGGGGAAGTTTTCAGCAATTACCTCCTCAATGACACTCTATCTCTTTTTCTCTTCTTCTTCCAGTACCCCTATAATTCAAATACTGTTCCGTTTGGATTGGTCATACAGTTCTCTCAATATTCTTTCATTCTTAGAGATTCTTTTTTCTCTCTGTTTCTCATCTTCTTAGTTTTTCTCTTCTCTAATTTCTATTCCATTTAATATCTCTCTACTATATCTAATCTGCTTTTAAATCCCTCCATTTTATGTTTCATTTCCGATGTGGAATTTCTTAATGATTGAATCTCCATCTTAAATTCATTCCTGAGTTCTTGAATATTTTTCTGTACCTCCATAAGCATGTTTATGATTTTTATTTTGAACTCTCTTTCAGGAAGATTAGTGAGTTCAGTTTCATGTACCCTTTTTCTGGGGTTTGTGAGATTTTGGTCTGAACCAGGTTCTTTTGATGTTTCATATTTCTATGTCATGCCCTCTAGTGCCCAGAAGCTCCAGTCTCTGGAGCTGCTCAGGCCCTAGAGTGAGATTGAGGGTCTTTGGGGAGCAGAGCTGGTGTCTGGGGGAAGGAAAGATCTGTTTCCCGATTCCCATCTGTGGTGCCTATCTCCAGTATCACAGCTCGTGGGCCGAGCACACAGGCATAAGCCTCTGTGCTCAGGTGTCTCTAGATGCTGTAGGAGGAGCCTCCCTCTGGCTGGCCTGGCACCAGAGCAGTGACTTCCGGTTTGCTAGCCAGTGCTGTCAGGCCAGGAGGAAGGCTCGGCAGGCTGTGTGTCACAGTAGGGGCCTCAGAGCTGAGCAGCCAGCCAGGGGGATTGAGCACCTGAAGCTCCTCAAAGTTCCCAACCTGCTGGGCAGAATGCATTCAGACAACCTTGTCCAGCTCTCCCTTCTCCTGTGCAGCAAGCTCCGTGAAACCCCCACCCCTTCAACAGCCCTTTTGCTGCAAGAAATCTCTCAGACTGCCTGCCTTTCCTCTATCACAGAATGGCCAGATGGGGAACTTGTTCTCCACAAATGGCCGGAATACCAGTCTCTCAGGCACTCCACCTGTCCCAGATTCCCAACCTCCAGAGCACCACACAGAGTAGGTTTGTGCTTGCAAAGCAGATCTCCAGGGCTAGGTCTTCAGTAGTCCCAGGCTTCCACGCCATCTCTGCTCCATTTCTCTTCCTCCCGCTGGTAAGCTGGGGTAGGTGAAGGGATTGGGTCCCACTGCATCAAGTCTTTCGTATGTTACCTTGTTGTGAGGTCTGCTAGGTTCATGATGTCTGTATGCAGTCTCGTTCAGCCTTCTTTCCGGTTGCTGTTTTAGGGTTAGTTGCATTAATTAACTATATTTTCATACTATTTGTGGTTTTGGGAGGAGTTCTCTGCCTCACCTCTCACGCCATCATCTTGAATCCCCCACTGTTGTTGTGTAGGGGTTTTATAGGCATTTGGGAATGTGATAAAGGGCTTAGCGGTGTGGACTTGTTAAGTTGTCCCTGAATATTTAGAATTAACTTAACACAAGGAACTTTCTGCTCTGATTTCTTCCTGAGATATGGGCGTCTTGGTCTGGGAGCATATCAAACAAGGCCTCCTGCCCAGCCCCCAAGGTGGGCTGAGGTATTATCTGTTTGCTAAAGAGTAAGTTAAGAATCTTAGTTAACTTCCTGGGCATTAAAATGCAATCTTATTTTTAAGATGGAATCCTTCCTGCCTTTTACTATGTTGTTTATGCCTGGGCTTGCTTGCCATTGTTGACTGCCCAGATTGCAAATCACCTTATCAGGTCTGAAGGAGGAAAGCCAGCACATAGGTCTGGGCCTTTAAGCATGCTAAAGTGAATCTTACACATGATTACAAATGATCAGCATAATAAGAACATGCGCTACTCTTCTTTATCTGGGGAATATTAACTGATCTCACTGAAGAATGACCCTAGAGCTTAATGTTTAACACAGAGTTTTGGTAGGGGGTTTCCTTGCACGTAGTTACATTGCTCTGACTGCAAATATCCTGCCTTGCTTTTTCCAGAGGCCCTCACCCTACTCTGACTACACCCATGGTCCCTGTCTAAGGGTTAGGTGGCATTATGGTGTGTCAACACCTGAACTTTGTCCTCCCGCCGTGGTGCACCTACCACACTGCACTCATTGTTCCTCTGTCTGAACGGCCACACTGGAGCTTACTGATGACCAGCCTCGGTCCTTTCTCTCCACTCTCTGCTCTTCCCCTTGGCAGCTGCAGCCTTTTCTGTTCTTCCTTTATCCTCTGTAGCTGGGTGACAGTCCTTCAAGAAGTAGGGACAGTCTATCCCCAGAACCTAGCAGAATACTTGGAATGTAGTAAGATTTCAGTAAATGAATGGATGAGTGAAAGACTTTATTAAGATATATGTCAGCCATAAATTAGTCCAGTGGTGTAATACTGGATGGCCGTATCATTTAACCTTCTCAGAATGCAGAGACCACCCAGACCACCCACTAAGCCCAGCTGCAGCTTTGTTTCGTAGCAACAAATTCCCCCAGCGAGTTCCCTGGATGCGTTCCCATAGAGGGGTAGCAGTGGGGCTGGGCTGCACTGATTCCATTAATCTCATCCCACTACTTGTATCAGCCACTGGAACGAATAAGTAACGTTGTAAGTACTGCTGTCTCCAATCAGGCTGTTAAGAAAAAAAGGACAAATGTTCCACATCAATGGAAACAAAGGAAAAACAATGATGCTTTAGGAGAGGTTGACGATTCTAACACCTCCGTATCTACACTCGTTTGCTCAGTACAGCAAACCCCAATTAGAAAAGCAGACAAAAAATTAAAGAGCACACAAAACATTTGCATACGAATAGGTAAAATTCTCAAACCTCAATGCTGTAAAGCAGCAGCTGTGGTGCGGTGGAAAATGTTTAGGGCTAGAAGCTGAGAGATCTGGGCTCCAAGCCTGACTCTGCCGCCCAGTGACTGTGCCTCTGCCTAGTCCAGCCGCCTTAGCTTGGGTTCCCTCTTCAGTAAATGAAGTGTTGGACAAAATGATCTCTAACATCCCAGACCAAGTTAAAACCTCTCGTTGTCTGCAGGAGACACAAATGGGGGTTCCTAATCCTCTTCGCCTTCCTCACCCAGCCCATAACCGGGTGAGTGTGGTGGTCTGGGAACAGCCCTGGAGTGAAGGTTTACCCATCTGTATTTTCCCCAATGCTTCTCTCAAATGACTGAGAGTGGCCGGAAATGCTTTCAAACTTAGAGGCCACTGGGCAGAGGTGAGAGTTGAGTGTTAGACTGATTTTACTTAAAGACCAAAAAATCTGCAAGCCTTTTCTTGTTCTGAGTGGCAAACTTTTTTTTCAGAAGCTGAGGAGTCAGACAACATTTTGTATGTATGTGATCCTGCTGCGTCTAAGGTGAGGGTTACCAGCCTATACACTTCCCGTTCCAGGCATTCTGGGCTCCTTCAAGGAAGGCTGTCAGATCTTCCTTGGCAGATATTGTCTATTTCTTTGTGACATTTCTATCACTATTTCCTTAAACCGTTATTTAAAGCTATTACTGGTATTTTACTTTTCAAGTATACAAGTGTGTTCCTAAGTTTTAACAGTTATGATTTGAAGAGAATCTACCATGTGCAAGTTTCTGGATGGAAACTTTATATATGATTTTTATCGTATATTTATATATTACTTGACATAACTTTATATATTACTTAGCTGTCAAAACGCTCCTTCGAATAAGAAAGTATCTTCATTTTACAGAGATGGAAAGTGAAACGAGAATCATCCAAATGTCTTACCAGGGTCAAAACAATGGTGGAGCTCAGATCTGACCCAGGCCACTCGGACCTTATTTTCCCACTCATTCCCCTCTTTCTGGGGGTCAGGTTTGTATCTTTTGCTCCTGTGGCATTTATTCCCAAATTCTTACACATTCTTTATCTATAAGACACATCTCCTAGCATCATTTGAGTTCATCCCAGTGGACCCTCTGTAATTTCAGTGTCATCAACTTAGAGCCCTACCAGTAGTGAAGAGGTAACCTTTCATTCCAGAGGCCAGCACGGCCTTGGGGCTGAGCCATGACCCAGGCTGCTGCCAGCCGGCTCTGTGCATGTGGAGTGACTACTGAGTTTTGGAGAGACCAGACCTGAAGTTATAGTCATACTTTAGAATGAAGACGTATAAGAAGTAAAGGATTAGAAAGATTTTAAGGAAATAATATCACTAGGCTTGATGACTGGATGTGGAACGTGGTGTTAAGTGAAGTTTACGCATCGGTAAGTAGATGGTGCTCATCACAACACTGACATCAAGAGAAGACAAAGGGTTTGGGGGCAGGAGCAGAGGAGCCATGGGCGAGTGTGAGGAGCTTGGAGGACAGTTAAAGGACACGCCTGCTTTTATACATAGAAATTTAATGACCTACAAAGGTCATTCAAAAGTTTGTCTTGAAGCCTACAGTTCAGTGAAAGTTGAAGCTATGTGATTACATGAGGTAAAAAAAATAAGCATAAATTGTGAGTGGCTAATGCATTGGCTGTCAAGTGTAACTAATGGTGAGGAAGTGAGCAAAAAAGGAGAAAGTCATTAAGTAGCCCAAGGAAGAGCTGGGAGAGAGCAGGATAATGATGTTGCAGGGGATTGTAAGGAAAAAGTGTAAGATTTCAGAAAGTCTCAGATTGTCTAAAGCTAATCATTTACTTTAAGAAAACTGCTTTGGAATCATTGCAACAGATTACTTGATTTGCAGGAAAACATAGTGAGCTACTTAGTATAGTTTCTTCATTTTGTATCGTTTGTTAGTCCCTCAGCTCTAAGAACAGGTATCACATGGGGAGAGAAAAATAGCTGCACTAATGGGTCATGGTGGAGCTGCTTAAGATTTGTGCTGCCTACTTTATAGTTTTTAATTGACATTATGAAAACAATGAAAATTTAATAAATCAATATCTATCTCAAGGATTTATGTTTATAACTATTAACACTGACTTAAATTGCAAAGAAGTTTCTTACAATGAGCAATGCTCAGGAGATGAATTTCACTGAGTGCTTGATAAGTACTTTACATTGTAGTAGCAGTCAGACCCCTCAGGATTTAGCTCACCATATACTTTTCCTTCACTTAACAATTTAGAAGCATTCCAAAGGCTGATCATAGTGGAAACGACCTCATTATCACTGTTGTTGCCAAAAGCAATCCAGGACAGATCATTTAACCTCAGTGTGAGATGAACAAAACAGTCTGAGAATGAAAAAGAGAATTTGGAACACGTCTCCCAAAGAATTCTGCTCTGTTCTTCTCACAAAAATGATCATGGAACTTTGGTTGCAACACCACAGTGCTCCACTGATTTAAGAGATGGCGCATGTCATGTTGATGGGCAGAATCCTACAGATGAAGTCTCGGATAGCATGAAGTTAGCATGGTATGTTTAAAAGCAACTGAAGAGCCCCTAGCAGTTGGAGTCACATTAGTGCCTACCCTCACCTGTAGATCCTACTCTCATTTACAGCGCAGCAAAAAATTTAGGCACCCATCTCCCCAGGAGGCTCTCGCCCACTACCAAGACACAATTTCAGTTCCTTTTTAGTCATTTACTTCACTGTTGCTCATGCTATTATTCTTTCATTCATTCAACAAATATTTTTTATTAAATTTTTATGTGCCAGGTAGTATTCTGGTAGCAAATAAGACAGCTGACATCCTGTCTCTATGGTGTTACATTTTAGTGAGAAGTCAAAACCTCATGGCCCTGGATGCTCATGTCTTCCCTGCTTTTGGTAGCTTAACAGAGAGCTTGGGAGGGAAGATGCGAGTTTGTCTAACAGAAGGACAGGCTAATGACTAGTTGCCATGTTCTAGAGATTCCTCCTTCCCAACAAGGCCACTTCCTCAACCAGGGAACTTATGTAGTCCCAGGGATATTTCTTGACCCCATCCCCTTCCTCAAAATACACACCGTACATATCTTGAACATCCCAGGGAACTGTCCTTTATTGGCACTTTGGCCATGGGACCTGCAGACTACTGCCTTGGCCTTAGCTGGTAACAAGAGTTTGGGGAATTGTATATGCTCTACTACTTCTCTGGAAGTTTTCTCGAATAAACTTCCTATCTTAACTGCATGGTGTCGCACCAAATAGACAAAGACCATTTCTGATAGTGGTAAGTGCTACAAAGGAAACAAAACATTGCAATGGGACAGAGGGGCTGAGGCTGGGTGAGTACTCTAGTTAGGCAGCCAGGAAGGCCTTTTGTGGAAATAGGAGGAAAGCAGGAATGATAAAAGCAGGCAGACAAGCAAGGAAAGAACATTCAAGCACAGGGAACAGCAAGTGTAGTGGCTTGGATGAAAGAGCGAGTTTGAAATGTCTATGGGACAGAAAGCAAGCCAGGACACCCTGGTTGAGGGGACAAGTATGAGTGACTTTGGAGAAGGAATCAGGAGCCCATAAGGAGGCTAGGTCTTGTTCTAACTTCAGTAAGAAGCTATGGAAGAAGAGTGAAGGGTTAATATAAGATGATAAATGTATTTAAAAGTTTAGCTTTTGGTTTTGGAAGAGAATGACACAAGTGGACACGAATGGAGGCAGGGAAACCAGAGGAGGCTTCCACAGTGATCCAGGGGGAGCGGGGGACAAAGACTGGTTGGTCTACAGGACTTGTGGATAAATGCCGGTTGGATGGGAGAGGTAGGGGAAGAGGAATCGTCGGTGATTCCAGGAGAGAGACTGTGGTCCTTTTCATAACCAGTGCACATGATCAGTCTAAGTCATGGAAAAGTAGCCACCGAGAAAAAAGTAGGAGGCAATAGGATATGAAGATTAAAAAGATGAGAGGCTCAGTGTACATAGGAAGTCAGAAAGGCCAATGTTTGAGAAAGGCAAGTGATTCTGAATAATCTTGGGAAGTCGATGACTCATTTGCTACAGGCTGGGCCTGTCTGGGGCTTTTTTCAGGGAGTCTAGAATCTAGTGCCCACTGTACAAATGTGGCAGATTCTTCTTCAAACCTGGGTTCAAAATAGGGGCACAGAGAGCCAAAGCTCGTGAGAGGCAAGCTCCCGCTTTATGAAGGGTTACTCTTCATAGGAAGTATGAAGACCTACTCAGGTCTTCAGGACCATAGTCTCAAGCTGACCTGGATGTTTGCCACTAGAATTTACTTCAGAAATTGAAAATTAGTCACAAGATTCCATGCAAACCACAAAAGAGAAGAGCAAAGCAAACTGATCTCTTACCTAATTCCTGGGTGCCAGGCACTTTACACACATTCTCTCTGTTAATCCACAAAAATAACCCTGTCAGAAAGGTGTGGTTTTCTTCAGTATCTGGAAGAACAAACTAAAGCTCAGAGAGGTTTATACACAAAGCTCAAGGCATCACAGACAGTAGCCAGGATTAGGGTAAGACAAGCCTGGGGCACTCACCTCCCGCAGCACAGGAGGCTCCCTGATGCAGCAGGAATCTCGGGGACATGCTGTGCTGGGCCTCACTGCCTGGGGTCATCTGGGGAGGTGTGGTTCAGGGCCCAGCGGAAGGCAGACTTCAATGCACTCTGCATTTCCCTTTTCCTTGCCACCTCGCCCTCACTTTCCAGTTATGCAACTGCCCTGATTTCTGTCATCTCCTTTCAGGCAAAAAAAGGAGGTTTACCATCTGAGCTTTTGCCCTCTATGTGGCACAGACTGGGGCCTGCCCTCAGGGCAAAGTCAAAAAATGGGATATTCACCGCATGCCATCTTTCTCCAAGGTACCAACTCTCCTCCAGAATCTGCCTGCTTTCTTCTCTTTCCTGTGTCTTTATGTATTTGTTTGATATATCAAATCCACAGTTTATAGTTTTCTTCAGGAGAGCTCTTTAACAGTAACTATTTTATTACTTGAGAAATAATGTTTTAAACAAAAAATCCTGAGTCAAATAGATTGTTCCTGGAAACATATTCATTACCTTTTCACCTTTACTTTCAACAGAATGTTTCTTGGTGCTCACTAATCTGGTTATAGTTTCCTTTCACAGAAGATCTGGTTGGTTCTTACACTAAACGCAGTGCTTGCAGACCAATCCCCAGTTCCTCTAGCAGGTCCCACAGCGGTCATGTATTTATGCTTCTGCACTGCCCTCTGATGGCTGAATGCCTGAAGTACAAACGAAAGTGCCGTTAGGGACATGGAAAGCCCTTCGGACAGGTAAGGCAAATTGCTCACACAGTTCACTTGGTGAGTAACCAACTGTAGTAGACACGTCTCCCGAACAAGAACATATCTTACTTATTGTGAACTGTTTGCCATTTTGACTGATTAACAACAGAAAGACAAGGAAAGTTCTTAAAAAGCTCGAGATATTTAAAGATCTGTGGCATA
This sequence comes from Phataginus tricuspis, assembly GCA_029783875.1. Lineage (NCBI taxonomy): Eukaryota > Metazoa > Chordata > Mammalia > Pholidota > Manidae > Phataginus > Phataginus tricuspis. The sequence goes on along the minus strand of JAQQAC010012171.1, from coordinate 16,370,274 downwards.
CTTACTAAATGCAGACAATAATTATAAGACTCCTGAAAACATCTAGAAAAGAAAGTACTGAGGACAATAACTTGTACTGAAGGATGGGAAGACTGTCAAGTGCAACACCTGACCCAGAGGGAGGAGGCCAAATACATACGCTTTCTTGGAGTAACACTGCCATCTTGTGTCTTTCTTAGATACTTCTGATAAAAATAGGCAAACCCTTGTTTAAAAAAGAATGTTCTCTAATAAAGAAATTTGAAAACGTGTTTCAAGGTTCATACATGAGAACAGGAGTACTTTTTTAAGAAAAACAATATTGAGGTACATTTTACAGTCAATAAAGCGCATTATTTTAAAGTGTATCAGTTCAGTGAGTTTCGACATATATATACACCCAGTGAACCACTAGTGCCATCAACATGCAGAGCGTTTCCATTACTTCCCGAACGTACGTTTGTGCACTTACAGACAACCCCACCCCAGCCCTTGCCCAAAGGATCACTGATCTGCTCTCTCAACATACATTAGTTTTGACTTCTTAAAATTTCATAGAAATGCAGTTATACAGTACGTACTCTTTCATGCTTATATTAACTATGTGTTTTGTTCGACATATCTGACATCTTTTCATATTACTGTATCAATCAGCTCATTCATTTTTACTACTGTTGGTTTTTTCCTTCATTATTCTTAGCATTATCCCATGTTAATTTGTGTAATGTCAGTAGGCTAGAATAGTTACCTTCTTGAGGATTAAATTACTCCTTGCTTCTATTAGCAGAGGGTGGGTGCTAATAAGAGCAGTTCAAGGAAAGCAAGAAGATAAAATTAGGACATATCAAATACTTTCTTGTTTTAGTGTAGAGATCTCTGTACTTCCAGTTAAAGAGAAAAGTTCTCCCAGTTAAAAAGGATTATAAGATAGCAGGGCCTGATATTTTAATCTCCCATCTTCTTACTAAAATAGCATGACTGTGAAGTAAAACAGAAGCCCAAAATTCACCTTCTCCAGCACCTAATGTAATGAATGATAATTATTAGCAGCAGCAAAAATTTCAATAGCAAGAACCAAATAAGGAAAAGTATACAATGTCATCCCATAAACTTCAATAAGTAGTTGATAAAATAAAATATTCTGGCATGGGTTGGCACAGCTTCCTAACCTTAACCCTGAATTACAAGAAAAGAGGGGAAAAAAATATTGTTTATTTCCATAAATATGTACTTAGGGTAAGAGTAGTCTTGAGGGATTGAACAGGAACCTCAGGCAAAATTCAAAAAGAAACCTTCAAGAGTAGAAGTTTCTACAGCAAGATGCTGAGCAGAGGTAGGAAAGATATCAGACATGCATGGGACTGGAAGAATAGTCTGAGACCAGAACTTTCCCCCTCACAGTAACTTTGGACCGAATGAATCATAAGATAGAGAATTGGGCCATATTTCAGAAGATAAAACAGAATCCACATTCCTAAGCAAAGGAACACAGTCAGAGCTAGCTAGGCTTATGCTATTTCCCTATATCCTCAAGCTACAGAGAAGGGAACAGAAGCAAAACACAGCTTTGAAGCTACGGCTCTAAGGAGACAAACAGGTCTATGAAATACGAGAACTTGCCTGCTCTAAAGAGAGCAAGGGAAAGCCAAGCCCATGTGCCAGATGAAGGAAATGACATCACACTGTTCTCTACTTTTGTTTTAACTTTTTATAATAAATCTTTTTTTAAATTATACAAACATACTACTGAAAAATAATACATAGAACAATGACAACTGCATATAGAAAACAGATAAAAGACCGAAGAGTAGAAATCTCAAAGAAACAGAAGAAAACTCTGTCCAATTATTTTCTGTGACAAAAGAAACTTAACAAGAACACGAACAGAAAATGATTCTCATCAGTGAAATAATTAAAAAAACAGAATGACATAAAAAATAAAACTGTACTCTGAAGAAAAATTGAGAACCTAAATAATATGAGTATGAATTAGAAACAGCAAGAAACAGAATAGAATTAGCAACTGTGTTAATAAAGTATAAGAAAGCTTGAGTTACTTACAGTGAATAGAGTAATAAGCAGGTAAAACTATTAAGAAAGTACACAAAGGACAAAGAAAAGCTTTTACTGAGGTAGATTTAGTTTGCTATCGAATTTCAAGGTTAGAGAAAGAATTCTTTAATCACATAGAGGGGACAAAATAAGAGAAAAAAATTTCAAGCTACTGTCAAATTTCTCCTTAGTAACCATTAGTACTAGAATAGAATGGAGTGATTAATTTCAGCCAAATTTTAAAGAAAAGAAAGTGACAACCAATTTTATACCCACCAAGTCACTAAAATATATTCAAGCGTGCATGAACTCAAGAAATACAGTGTCCATAAGAACCTTTTAAAAAAATAATACTTGACAGTAAAATTTAACTGATCAAGAAATAATTTTACAAGTTTAAAAACTGTGGTCCCTTTTTCTAATATAAACTTTCGCAAGGTTCTATATACGTCTCCCTAAAAAGTTAATTCTACATTGTGAAAGTGGAAAACAGCATTTCATGATTTTTATATTCCTATAAGATTACTGTGTATTCAAAAATTATACTTGGAATAGGAGCGGATTAAAGATGGCGGCGTGAGAGGTGAGACAGAGGCTTCCTCCTAAAACCGCATATAATATGAAAATAAAGCTACTACAACTACT
>JAQQAC010012171.1:16343653-16361586 GCA_029783875.1 Phataginus tricuspis | reverse complement strand
GGCGAGGATGTGGAGAAAAGGGAACCCTCCTACACTGCTGGTGGGAATGCAAATTAGTTCAACCATTGTGGAAAGCAGTATGGAGGTTCCTCAAAAAACTCAAAATAGAAATACCATTGGACCCAGGAATCCCACTCCTAGGAATTTACCCTAAGAATGCAGCAGCCCGGTTTGAAAAAGACAGATGCACCCCTATGTTTATTGCAGCACTATTTACAATAGCCAAGAAATGGAAGCAGCCTAAGTGTCCATCAGTAGATGAATGGATTAAGAGGATGAGGTACATATACACAATGGAATACTACTCAGCCATAAGAAAGAAACAAATCCTACCATTTGCACCAACATGGATCGAGTTAGAGGGTATTATGCTCAGTGAAATAAGCCAAGCCAAAAAAGACAAGTATCAAATGATTTCACTCATATGTGGAGTATAAGAACAAAGAAAAAAACTGAAGGAACAAAACAGCAGCAGACTCACAGAACCCAAGAACGGACTAATAGTTACCAAAGGGAAAGGGGCTGGGGAAAATGGGTGGGAAGGGAGGGATAAGAGGGTAAAAGGGGTATTACGATTAGCAGATGTTATGTTGCGGGGGCACGGGGAGGGCTGTACAACTCAGAGAAGACAAGTAGTGACTCTATAGCATCTCACTACACTGATGGACAGTGAGTGTAATGGGGTTGGTGGGGGGGACCTGATGAAGGGGGTAATTTAATCACCATAATATTGCACATGTAACTGTAGATTAATGATACCAAAATAAATTGTAAAAAAAAAACAAAAAAAACAACAAAAAAACAAAAACAACAACAAAAAAAAAACACAAAAATTATACTTGTTGAACTTTTAGGAAACAGGAAAGAAAATAAGGCAATAAAACCTTGACATTTGTATTACTTTGCTAGGTCTGTCACAGAGTGGATGGCTTACACAGAAAACCACTGTCTTCCAGTTCTGGGGCCCCAAAGTCTGAGAGTGAGTTGTCAGCAGGGATGGTTTCCTCTGAGGTTCTTCCTTAACTTGTGAATGGCAGTCTTCTTGTACTTGTGTGTGTCCAAGTTTCCTTTTGTAAGAATACTAGTCATTTTAGAATAGGGCCCACTTTAATGACCTCATTTTAATTAAATAACCTCTTTAAAGACCCTATGTCTAAATACAACCACATTCTGAGGTCCTGGGAGTTAAGGCTTCAACATGTGAATGTTGGGGAGACACAGTTCAGTCCATAACATTCTTCATGCCGCAATGTAAACAAAGCATGATTGGATGCCTTCAAGTCCCAGGGAATGCAGTAAAGGGGTCAGAACTTCTGCCTTCTTTAGGTAAGTCAACTGGTTATAACTAGGTTTGTAGCCAAACTAATTTCTGTCAGTTTTGTCTTGGGAGAGCTGCTGGACTTCTCAGAATCTCAAACATTATGGGGTAGCAGAGAGTAAAGGAGACCCAATGTCTCAGTGTTGCTTTAGATACAGCATAAAGAAGATGGTAAAATGACTCTTTCATTAGTTTCTTTCCATCTCCTAGAGCCTTATAATTTAGTTTTTATTTTTACTAATGGACTATTTAGAGTAGTTCTAGTTTTACAGAAAAACTGAATAGAAAGTACAGAAAACTACCATGCCCTCCCCTCACTTTTTCTGCACAATTTCCCCCATCATTAACATTGCGTACTAGTGTACATTTGTTACCAATGATAAGCCAATATTAACACATTAACTAAAGTATATAATGTACATTAAGGCTCACTCTTGGTGGTGTACAGTTCTGTGGTTTTGACCAATGTATGCTGTCGTGTATCCACCAGTGTACACTGTAGTACCATACAGATTAGTTTCACTGCACTAAAAATGCCTTGGGTTCCACTTGCTCATCTTGTCCTCTCTCTTCTCAAGCTCCTAGCAAATGACTAATCTTTTTAGCTTTTACAGTTTTGCCTTTTCCAGAATATCAGAGTTGGAATCATACAGTATGCAGCCTTTTCATATGGCTTCTTTCAGTTAGCAATACACATTTATGTTTCATATGTGTCTTTTCATGACTTGATAGCTCATTTTTTAATTGATAAATATAATACTTTATTGTATGGATGTATCAAGTTTATACATTCATCTACTGAAAGATAGCTTGGTTACCTCTACATATTGGCAATTACAAAGAAAATTTCTATAAACATCTGTGTGTAGGTTTTTGTGTGGATATGTCTTCAACTTATTTGGGTAAACATCAAGGGACATGATTGCTGGATAGTATAGTAAGATAATGTTTAGGTTTATAATAAGCTGCCAAACTGTCTTCCAAACTGATTGTACCATTTTGCGTTCCTACTAGCAATGAATGAGAGTTCCTGTTGCTCCGCATTATGTCAGCACTCGGTGGTGTCAGTGTTTTGGATTTTAGCCATTCTAATAGGTGTGTAGGGGTAACTTGCAATTCGTTGATGACATGTGATCTTGAGCACTTTTTCATGTTAATCTGCCATCTGTATATGTTCTTTGGTGAGGCCTCTGTTCAGACCTTTTGCCTATTCTTAGGGTTTTTTTTTTATTACTTAGTTTTATGAGTTCTTGTATATTTTGGATACAAGTTTTTTTTTTTTTGTAGATCATTTTGCAAATATTTTCTCCCAGTTTGTGGCATGTCTTTTCATTCTTTTAACAGTGTCTTGTAGAGCAGTTTTTATTTTAATGAAGTCATACTTATTACCTTTCTCTTCCATGGATCATGCTTTTGGAGTTATATCTAAAAACTCATAACCATATCCAAGGTCACCTTTTTTCTCTTATCTTCCAGAAGTTTTTTAGTTTTTCATTTTACATTTAGGTCTATGAACCATTTTGAGTTAATTATTATGAAAAGTGTGAGGTCTGTGTCTAGATTCATTTCTTGCATGTAGAAGTCCAGTTGTTCAGTACTGTTTGTTGAAAAGACTATCTGCACTCCACTGAATTGCCTTTGTTCCTTTGTCAAAGATCAACTGACTATATTTGAGTGGGTCTACTTCTGCGTTCTCTATTATTTTCAATTGGTCTATGTGTCTATTCTCTCACCAATACCACATTGTCCTTCAGGTTTACAGTAAGTCTTGGAGCCTAGTAGTGCCAGTTCTCCAACTTTGTTCTTCAATATTGTGTTAGCTTGTCTTTTGTCTTTCAACAAATTTTGGAAAAGTTTATTGATATACAAAATCATTTGCTGGGATTTTGATAGGAATTGTGATTATTACCAAGTTGGAAAGAACTGGCATCCTGACAGTACTTTTTCCTATCCATGAACATGGACTATCTCTCTACTTATTTAGATCTTGTTTGTTTTATTTCCTCAAATTTGTAGCTTTCCTAATATACATATTTTGGTAAATTTATGCCTAAGTCTGCCTTCTTTTCTTCTTCCCCACCTCTCTCTCTGGTGCTAATCAAAATAGTGTTGCATTTTTTATTTCAAATTCCAATTATTCATTGCTGTTATCTAGGAAAGGAATTGACTTTTGTGTATTAATTCTATATCCTCCAATCTTGCTATAATTGCTTATTAGTTCCAGGAGATATTTTTGTTCTTTTGGATTTTCTACATAGTCAATAATATCATCAGTGAAGAAAGACAACTGTATTTCTTTTTTCCTCAATCTGTAAGATTCCCCCACCCTTTTCTTATTTTATGGCATCAGCTAGAATTTCTAGTATGACAATAAGTAGGAGCATGTGAGTCTTAGAATTATTACCTTGTTGTTTCAAAAGAATTAAAGTGGGTTTTACCAGGATAGCCATCCCTCTTTTATGGAATATTACAAAACGCAGAAATTGAAGGGGATGGGAATAAGGAAAGCATGTTAATTTTCTCATCACAGCAGGGCTCCAATTTTATTGTCTAAAATTAAAACATAACTTAGAATAAAATCTAATTAACTCCAACCTTAATGTTTTTCAGTTTTTCTTAACCTTAGAGTTATTGATGCCAGGGTTCTTATTCATGAAGCCGAAGAATGAGTTTCACAAACACTCAAGGTACAGGCTTTTATTTAGAGATAAAGTGAAAGGATAGAGCTCCTCATGCCAGGAGGGTACAAGAGAGTCTGGGGTGGTATGTTGTCTAGGGGTTTTATAGGCAGTTGAGGATTTTTGAGAATATGAAAAAAAAAGCTTAGGGGTGTGGACTTGTTAAGCAGTTCCTGAATATTTAGAATTAACTTAACACAAGCAACTTCCTGCTCTGATGATTTCTCCCTGAGATACTAGCATCTTGGTCTGGGGGCATATGAAACAAGGCCACCTGCTCAGCCCCCAAGGTGGGCTGAGGTATTGTTTGCTAAAGAGTAAGTTAAGAATTTCTAACGTCTTAACTTCTTGGGTATTAAAATGCAATCTTATCTTTAAGATGGAAATCCTTCTTGCCTTTTATTGTGTTGTTTATGGCTGGGCCTGCATTCTCAATTAGTTTGCCCAGTTTGCAAAATCACCTCATCAGATCTGAAGGAGGAAAGACAGCACATAGGCCTGGGCCTTTTAGCATGTTAAAGTGAATCTTACACATGATTATAAATGATTAGCATAATAAAAACATATGCTACTCTTCTTTATCTGGGGAATATTAACTGATCTCACTGAAGAATGATTCTACACCTGAATGTTTAACAGAGTTTTAGTAGGGGGTTTCCTTGCATGTAGTTACATTGCTCTGAGTGCAAATATCCTGCCTTGCTTTTTCCAGAGGCCAGCCTACTCTGACTACACACTTGTCTCATTGTAATTAAGGAACAATATGACATGTGACAAAGAAATTTTTATCTTGTATTCAGAAGTTTAGAAATTCTTTGAATTTCTGTTACTTAAGCAACATAAACATAGTATTTTATAATTTTAATATGATATTTTTACTTTATATCTACTTTTCTAGGTATTTACCTAGATATCTATTTGTATATGCACAGAGAAAACTGGAGGAGTTTCACCTGTTAATGATGCATTTTACTATCTGTCAAATAATTATACTATCATTATCTATTTTACTATCTGAGGCAGTTTACTAATAAGCACCTTACTAGGTGAAGAATGGGGTCGCTTTGTAACTTTTTTTGGTCTGTATTGTCTATATTTGTAAAACAATTATCATGTATTATTTTTACTGAAAATATTATTTGAAAAGTAAAATCATAAATGGTAACTGCATACTGCTGGTGTGGTTTAATATGTCCTGCCCCTGTATTTCCCGTAAACTGACCATTAGATCTAGAGTTTCGATGAGGGACTACTTCAAGGTTTATCAAGGCCACTTCACAGGCACTGGCATACTGTTCTCACATCAGAGCACCTGATGTGATCTTATTCCTTTTGTGATGTTACTACAAGCACTGCCTGGATCATGAGTTGGTAAAATATGACCTCTGGGCCAAATCTGATCTTCTGTTATTGTAAATAAAGTTTTATTGGAATAGTCTCATCCATTTATTTACATAGTTTTTTATGGCTGCTTTTGCACTACAATAGCAGAGCTACAACCTTAGAGACCTGAAGGCCTCCAACCCTAAAATATTTATGATTGACTCTACTGGAAATATTTATTCACCTGACTTGTAGCCTAAGTCCATCAATTTGTTACAAAATGGTAATATTCTTAAGAGAAGCTGAGAGTATTGAGTTCAGAGAGGTGTTAGAACTCTCAGTGCTGTAAAATACCTAAAACGTCCTGTAAAAAATTTTAAATGTGTATTTCTAATCCCTAAACATCCAGATATTTTGAGTCAGTAGGCTGGAGGTCAGGAACCAACATTTTTAACATGTTCTCCATACTGTACTGCAGATGGTCCATAGATAAGGTAAAATTCATATATATACCTTGCCTTAGTTCAAAGAGCCACTTTTAATTGTGGATAGACCTGGAGTGTGAGTGAATAATTTTTCTGCCTGGGATTTCAGCGGATTGTCATCTACTTTGGGTCCTACAGGGATCACTTAAGGGAATCCTGTCTCTATCCCACAATCTGTTTTTTCCCTCTTCACAACACTCCCTTTATTGGCTATCTAGCATTTATATTAACTTATAATTATTTTGTTTATGTGTCTGTACCTCGCCCTGCACTGTTAGTTCCCTTACTAGACCATAAAGCTCCAAGGTAAGGGCTATGGCTTATTCATAGCACCTAGTGAGTGTTATACATAGCAGGTGGTGAATAATTGTCAAAAGAATAATGCATTCTAAAAAACATAAAAACGAAGATGGACAAGTTCACCGCTACCACCAAATGCCTGCATTTATAATTCAGCAAAGCACACACACAACCCATATACATCCTAACCGCCTCCCCAAACCAAAGCTGGAGTACACCAAACGATGGCCTCAGTTCCGCGATGTTTCCAAGACTGACACTGCAGAAAGGCCAAGTTTTGGGGGTGGGGAACCTATGTCGGGTTAGGTCGGTCATAATAACCTTGCGTTGTTTATAAGCTCCATTTTGACCCAAAAATTACGTAATATAAAAAAGATAGGCATTCGGGAGGTGCACGACGCAAGATGAACCGCAGGAAACAGAAACTTGTATGGAAAAGCACCCCATAATAAGAAATTCATTTAGAACTTGACCTACGCGCTCTAGCAGAGTGGCGCCGTGCAGGGCCCCGGGGGTCCTGCGGCGAATGCGCCTAGGGTGAGGGCGGGAGAGCGGCGCTCTAACCTGGCACCACACGGCGGAGCGAGCGCCTGACTAAACTGACACCAAACCGCAGGTCCGGCGCCCACCTCTTCCGGGAGGCGGGGCCAAGACTGCGCCTAGCTGCGCCTGCGCCCTGAGACCTCCGCTCCAAGGACCAATGAGCGTAGGAGGGTCGGGCTGAAGGGCAGAGACTCGGTTTCAGGTTCCGGTGGCTGTGGTTTGTCCGCGCCTGTGCTACGTGTCCCTGGCGTCCGAGGCGGCGGACCGGTGAGCTTCTGTCTCCGGACAGACTTGGGTCGGGGGCATCCTCTCTGTGACTCTAGGCGGTGGGACCGCTGGGGCGGCCTCGCTCAGGTCCGAGAGCGCGCTGAGGCCTCTGGCCACCAGTACCCGCCCGCTCCGCCCGGTGGAAGTGGACGGCGGGGCTGCGGCCTCCGACGCCCTGGGACAGGTTCGACAGCCCATGGCCCTCGGGGATGTCCAGCCCCGATGCGGGGTTCGGCTCTCCGGCTGCCCCTGTGTGCGCTTTCCCGGGGCATCCGGGCGCCTGTCGCGCCGACCGGGGGGCAGGCCTTGGGGCGGGGGTGAGAGCCCGGCCCTGGCAGAGCCGGAGCCCTGGCCTCCCACCATCCGCCGCTCCGTGGTGTGGCACGAGAGCACCGGTCTGTGTTCCAGATAGCGGGTCTAGAGGGTTGTTGGATCTCCTCCCCCTCCCCTGAAGTGTTTTGTGTATTTTGTGCGTGTGTGTGGCTTTTGTTTTTGTTTTGGATACAAACCTTGCATTACCACTTCTTATAAAGCTTAATAAGCCCATTGGATTTGATGAATAAGGGTTAAGTGAACTACTGAGAAAACAGATCTTGCTATGTGTTTGGAGGGACCCAACATACCTGGCCCAGAATATTTATAGAATTCTTAGTGCACCTTAAGTGTCTAATATACATTATTCTGACTGCCCACCCTGGGTGAGGAAACTGGGCTTAGAGAGGTTACATTTCTTAGACAGGAATTTGAACTACTATCTGCCCCTAACAGTGGCATTCATTGATTGATTCAGCAAATTTTATTAAGTATTTATGTGCCTGACCACTGTTTTAGGCACTATAGATATAGTAAAATACAAGTATATAAACAGACTTTAGTCGCCCTCAGACCAGTAGGTCTCAAAGCTAAGTTTGGATGACTTTTCTTTTAGGTAATAACTTGTACGATAAAGATGTATGTTTCCTTAGAAGATGTGTCCAAACCTTGGAATTGAGCTGATAACTTCTCAGAATCTGGGTCTTGGTTTTGTCAGTCTCTGCAGTTTTGAGAATTTGATCTGTCCTGTGTAAATACACTCCTTTCTAAAACTGTTGTGTGGCCAGTGGTATAGAACAATCAGATTGAAGTCCATATTTGCTTCAGTCTCTAGTCTCTTGCAGCACCAGAGTTCACTGCACTAGACACTGTTTTCTGGGGGTTTAATATAAAAGAGAAAATGCTTGTTGGATCCCAGCATTATTGGCTTCTTAGCAGGAATAATAGTGACAGTTACTGCGGAGTGGATAACGAATAGGTATGTTGTCAGTCTCTTTCCCTTTTATACTGAAAGCATGCGTCCTTTGTCAGGGCTAATAACATGGGTAAGACTTTTCTTACTGTGCTTTTCTTACTGTGTTTGCTCCGATGCTTAGATGGAGTTTAAAAAAGTAACGTCAGTTTAGGCTCAGAGTCTGTTTTTATTTTTTATTTTGTGAGATGGAATTGACCCACATCAGCTATTAATTCATGGCTGGTTTAATTTACATTTTGCTAGAACTGAGCAAGCCCTTACTGTATATTTCATAATACCAGCAAATATCTTTTTCTTGTTTTTTTAAATAGGCATCATGGATCAGGTAATGCAGTTCGTTGAGCCAAGTCGTCAGTTTGTGAAGGACTCTATTCGGCTGGTTAAAAGATGTACCAAACCTGATAGAAAAGGTAAATTAAAAGAGAAAACAGATGAAAATTTTGCATTTTCTAAGCCTTTTATTTAATCAATACCTTCCTGTTTAATAACTTCCTGTTCAACAATAAAAATAATTTTGTTACTGATTTTTAAACATTGTCACTTTTTCCTAAATTTTGTACACTTTCTGTACACTTCATAAATTTTTATTTTACTTATTTTCAGAGAGTGAAAGATTCTTTATTACAGTCTTATTTTCCATGTTATGTTTGCCTTGGTCATATCTCATGGCTCTAGAGTTTTTGCAATCTTCCATAAGTCTACTCTGGAAAATCTTTTGTTTTGGAGTCCCCCATGCTCTGGCACTGTGTCCCTTCTTCTCCCCTCCCACCAAAACCTTAAGATGAAATCAACAACATAGTTGTTGCCAACCTAAAAATTTTAATTTCTTATTTATCATGATTCATGTGTTAAAATGTGCACCAGAATTTACGTGCTTTTGTTCATTTATTTACTCTTGCCTGAGTTAGCAGCTGGGAATATAACACAGAATATAATATAATATATTGTGTATACAGTAAATAATCTAAAAATATATAATATGTTAAAGTATAGTATATAGGGATTAGAGGATGCCATATATATAGTGTAACATATAAAAATATATAACATACCTGTTTTTTATCTGATTTTTGCTCTTATGGAAGACAGTCATAAATAATGGAAATTAGAATTTGTAATTAAGGCTGTGGTAAGTACTAAAGAAATAGATGAAGATTTGATAGCATGTTAGGAAGACTAACCCCACTGAGAGAACAGGGAGAGCTTCTTTGAGGAAATAACTTTAAATGGAAACATTACCAGGTCTGAAACCTTTACATAAAATTGTGCTTATTCCAATTAGATTTTTCAAGCCTTATTTTTGGCTTCATTATAATACCAGAGACAATGGACCTTATAGTTCATAAAAAGTTTTGTTCTTTGCTTTTATAGTCAATATTTTTAGCAGTGTTTTAATTTTAAAACAAATACTGTATTCTATCCTTGTTTCATTTCTTTTTGGTATTCTGGTTCACTAAGAAGATAAAATATTTCATTGCTTGTTGATGGATTCACTGGAATGGGTATGCACTTTATTTCTGTGTTTCCCTACATTTCAATAAAATATGAAAATTTAAAAATCTGTCAACTTATATCAATAGTGTCATGTTTTATTTGAAATGATATATTTACTCTCAGGAGAAGTGTATACCAGTAAGTTTTTTTTTTTTTTGTTGCTCCTAGTTTTTTCTCTTACACATGCAGTGACAGTGAAAAATTATATAAATTTTGTATTTTTAAATCTAGAATTCCAGAAGATTGCCATGGCAACAGCAATAGGATTTGCTATAATGGGATTCATTGGCTTTTTTGTGAAACTGATCCATATCCCTATTAATAACATCATTGTGTAAGTAAACTTTCTGAAAAAGTATTGGGAATGGGTTAAAAACTGAAACCATTTGAGTTGACAGCCTGCTGTTGTGTTAATACACAGATGTCTCTTGACTTTTCAGTGGTGCCAGTCTACTGATATTTGAGTACCTGGTAATTAAGCTGATACTGTATCTGTACAAACTTTTTAGCAGCTCTGTGAAATAGGCACTCTTTTGTCTAATACAAAATTTAAAAGGTGAAGGAAGTGAGTAAAAACACTGTATGACAAAGAAAGTGTTCAGTGACCCGTGATGGAACAAATATTCAAATTCATATCCTGTTTATTCAGTTTATTACTGATTTTTAAGGTATAGAGCAAATGGGCCCTATCTGAAAATTGCTGCAGTGATAAGTGTTCAAACTCTGGACCAGATCACTTAGATTCAGATCCTCTTTCTTGTTACTTAAATGCTGTCAGAGCCTTGGGCAGCTTACTTAGCTTCTCTGTGCCTAGGTTATTCAATAAGGGTAACTGTTACTGATTGGGTTATAGTAAAGATTAATGACTTAAATCATGTAAACCCTAAAAACTAACTTGGATAAGAACTACATGGAAGGTGGTACTCCTGTAATTCTTATTCATGGAAAGGTATTAATCTTTCAGGTATATTAGAAGAGAAGTAAAGATTGAGATACATTGGCATTACTTTATTCTTTTACAAATGCTTTTTTTTTGATTCGTTACAAGATACTGAGACACCTTATGCCAGTGAGCAATTAAAGTAGTCAATTTTGGGCAGTTTAATTTGGTGTGAAGACTGAGCACAATGTGTGGTACTTAATTTGCTCCATGATGTTTGAATTTACACTCTGAGCCTTCTCTGCCATTTGAAAGTATTGACATTTACTAGACCTATTTTTTGGGCTGGGAAGGTGAAGCAGTTACTTAGAAACATTTTGCAAACTACCTCTCTTAAATACGAGGTATTTTATTATGGGTGATTGTGGAGATTGTCTTTTAAACAACAAGTGACTTGAGCATTTTCAGATGATGTCCATACTTAATAAGCAAAAGTGCCACAAGAGGATATTTTAGGATCATAGATATTTTAGGAAAGGACCAAGTCTCCCAAATGTCCATCAGTTCAGAAATCTTTGTTATAATACTACTGAGAAATACCAATTCTGGAATCATGGAATCATGGAGAGAAACCTATGTAGAATTAGGGAACCTGACACTTGACACTTGGTGGCTCTGGCTTACAGACAGAAGAGGTGGGATAATCTCTGTGAAGTCTCTTCTTTTCAGTGTAGCCCTGTGCTTCTCTTGTTTCTTATAAACACCCCTTGTTGTTCCTCTACCCTTTGGAAAAACATATAAGGTTCTATCATTATTTTGGTACATAAGTGCTTTTCACATTTTTACCCCAGTCTTCACTTAGCACTATATTCTTACTCTCCTTTGCCAGACATTACTGTCTGCCTTGGGTCATTAATATGGTCTATATTTCACAGTAATTATGAGTTCTGAGACCAACCTGTTTATATATATTAAAAAAAAACCTGGAGAAATGTTTGTTGAACAAAGTGAATAGCTTCAGATTCTTTTATCTTTTTCTAATGGTCATGATGGTAATAGTAGTTGCCAGCATTTATTGAGCACTTGCTGTGTGCCACGGACTGTTCCTGCTTATGTGAGTCAACTAATTTAATTCTAAAGATAGTTCTGTGAGGTTAGTCCTGTTGTTATTTCCATTTTATGCATGAAGAAACTGAGGCATGGAGAGTAAGTACTCAAGTTGCATTACTTACTAAGCTAGGAAGTGATTCCTTGGCTAGAAAACAGCAGCTTGTAAAACACAGGCCAGCTGGCTTGGGAGCCTATATTTCTGTCTTTTGCATACGCCTGTTATCTTGTTCTGGCTGTTTGAGAACTCTCACATTCCTTACTTCACACTCCAGTTTGTATTTCATTAGCCCCTTTCAAACCCAGTATTTATAATTGAAAGCCTACTGCAGGTGTGCTCTTGCTTATGGCTGAAGTGCTCAGTTTCTCACAATACCTGCCTCAGTCTTCCTTGGCTTGGGTTTACACAGTTGAGGTAGGTGGTTTGTGTTTAGGCCAGGAGTGGAACATTATCCTTGTTAAGTTTTTTTTGCTAGGTTCCGTTATGGAAGACTTTTGAATTTCTAATTTGTCCAACATTGTTACTTATCCAAGCTTTGTGTTAGAATATCCCTTACTTTGTTACCAAAGTTGTGCCCTGAAGTGCTGTTTAGGACAAGGTGGTCTCAGCACATACTTTTTTAGATTGAGGTCATTAGTCCAGTTGTTCATAACAGGGTTTTGAAATAATTTGTTTTCTTCTAACTCTTCTTTCCACAGCAATCACAAAATATCTTTTGCCATTACCAGCCAGGTTATTCAGCTGTGACCTTAGAAAACTTTGCTTCTAGCAACCTGTCTTCATGTAGTTTTTACATTTAAATGAAGACCAAATAAAGCATTTTGAGAAAACGCTTTGAGAGAAAAGCTATCAGAAAACTTAATCTTTTCATGATATGCCATGACAGCTGAAACTGAAACAATTCGTTTTTATTGCTTGAAAGAGAATGAAGCACTGTGTAAATTGTTTTGAGACGATAGCAAGTAAAATATAACCACAAGCTTCTCTTTCAGTGGCTGAATTACTTTATTTTTACCTTATGATGAAATTTTTTCCTCTTTTATTCTAAATAGCTGTCAAAATTAGTATCCATACTTTTATAATTTAAAGGAGTTATATAGTTGTGGGTATTTTAGTTATAGCAATAAAATTTAATAACATGAGCTCTTAAAATACTTAGCATTAAAGTATATATTCAAGAGTATTTCAGGAGTATTTTCATCTAGTAACAGAACTATTTTTTGTTCTTTAACATGACTAAACAGTACTAAAATGTATTCAGTATACAGTCTTAATGTTGATGCTTTTAAAATGTAGGAGTTCTTTAGAAAAGATGGTTCTTGTTTTCATTATGATTAAAACTGTTTTTTGAGTGATGATGGTGAGACACTGGTGGAGAGCCATTGTGCTCATCTGCATGCTTTGTTTTCAACTGGCTGATTGTACATCAAATTGAAAACTTTACCAACTAACCACCCTGATAGGTAATTTCATATTTTTCATCTTGTTCAGAAAGATATGCTAGACTGTTAAAAATACTTCTAAAGGAGGATTCTGAGTTTTTGAGCCTGTTCCAGAAGCCACATCATCTCTAAGGACCTTTTCAGTTCCAAGATTTTAAAGTTCAGTTTCTTTTTTTTTATGCTGTCTTGGGATAATACAGGTGTGGTTCTCCAGTAACTGGCTTTGGTTCCATAATATTACCATATACTGCATTTCAAATTATTATTATTATTAAAATCTTATAAATACTGAAAATTGAGCATTTTTCTTTCTTTTACAGTGGTGGCTGAGTACCTTTTAAGAAGAGTGTTTTTCATCTTGGGAATTGGTCAACAAGTGAGGATTTGAGAAGCTCCTGAGTAAAAATTTGCCTCTGTATTTTGTGTTTTGCTTTCATTTTTTTTTTCTTCCAAGACATTTTCTATTTCTAAATTAAGAGAATTTGAAAATAAACTTCTCTTTTTTTCTATGACATACAATTATCACATTTTGATGATAGGAAATAATGGGTTATTTTCCCTCCTTCTTTCCTCCCTTCTATTCCTCATATTTTGGTTTATAGGAGAAATGAAAGGGCATGGTGAAACACTGCACTTACTGAGCATTCCTTTATTAGATAAACATGTCATGAACGAAGAAACTGAGAAAATAAGGATGGTAAAGATAGAGTTGAGGATGGGGAAGGAATTTTGTGCTTAAGTACTCAAATGCAAACAGGTAGTCGTCAGAGCTCCTATGGAAGTTCAGGTGCTACTTCAGATAGCTCCCTGAGGATCATGGTTAAAACATTATAAGCTAATTAGTAATGTATCATAAACATTGGGGTTCTGAATTTTGTAAAGAATTCGTTGATAATTGAATGTGAGATGAAAGGGGCCTTCTTTCCCCTTTAAGAAAATAGTAATGTCAAAGTGACAGTTTATTCTCCTTAAAATTACTTTATTAATCTGTTCATTTAGTGTTTAGTTATTGAACTTTGCCAATTTCTAATATTTTTTGAAAAATTGGTTAGCACATGCTCAGAAGGTATCCTCTGATTCTTAGTGAAGATAGGCAGGTGTCTCACTGGTGTAGTTGGGCAGTATTCCTCAGTTTGGGGATCCCTGGTCCAGAAAGCAAAGTCTTTTCAGTGATACTAACAGATTTTCTGCCTATTTTTGATATGCTGATAATATTTCAGTCTTGAATGAAATTGGAGTCTTCAAAGAAAAAATATAACCTTGGCCATCTCTAATATTTAGGGGCATGTTTTATGGATAATTTAGCTCTTTATAAAGGCCATAGTGTGTGTACCCATGCATATGAATAAATAATGCATATATATATACACATGTACATGTGCAATATGTTCATATTAAGTACAGTAAAAAATTTAAAATGTAGATGTGCTTCTGGCAAGTATATAGTAGGATAAAATGGTTCTGAATATTAATATTTTCTCAATGTAAGATAATTATGAATCCCATTTATAGCATACATTTAGGCTGCTCATTTTTTATTTTTCTTTTCAGTTACTGGTTTTTAGAAACATGGTATTATATAAATACTCTGTATATATACATGTAAAATGAGGGCTGAAGAACTGTGGTGAGAGGGCAGAATAACTTCACACTCCACAGCTGAGTTCTTAAATAGGAAGAAATTCAGTAGGTTTTTCTTATTAACCATACTCCTGGTATATCTAAGGTCTAGTACATCTGTATTGTACAACAGGACTTAAGCTTCACTAAGAATAAGTATATAAGATATACAGCAAGTATATCTGAGGGAGTTTGTGTAAAACATGGATCCTTGTCTCCTACCCTCAGAGATTCTGATTCAGTAGGTCTGGGTGGGCTTGAGAATTGCATTTCTGTCTGCTGATGGCTGCTGTGTGGACCACACTTTCAGGGGCAAGATTTTAAAGTTAATCTTATGTTGCCTAAATACCTCTAACAAAGCATACTAATGTCTTTCTTGTGGCAGTTTTACTGTCTCCGTGAACCCCTGACTGTATGAGCAAGGACTCGGCCACCAGTTCCATGAGACTAAAATTTACCTCCACCACAAAAAAAATCAACAGACACATCAAAGGAAGGAGACAGTAACAGCCTCCACAGAATGGCAGAGCCTTGATGGAACAAGGTAGCGAATAAAGCCTGGTTCCTATCCAGTTGCTCTGTTCCTGCTGGAAACAAGTGCTTTACTCCCAAAACTGTGCCACTTGGTGTATTCATTGGTCTCCCATTTGTTAGAAAGGTTCTGTTTGGAAGGAAGGGTATTTAATTTAACCTGAGGGCAAAAGGCCTCATAAGGCACATCAGAAAACTGCTTAAAAGTCTAAGTTACACACTGGTTAGGATTTTATGTGCTACAAAAAGTTTGGGTACAATTTTTTTGGACACAATTTATCATTTTCCAAGTCTTACTCTACCTGTAACCTCTTACTCCGTAACTACTCAGAGGTGTGTGTACATATCTCACTCTGACTGAGGTCCTAATAAGCCTTGCTTTTTTTGCTCAACCTGGCTTATAGCTCTGTTTTCATAAGCTTTTAAGACATCTCAGAAAGTCTGGAATGGCTTGATTTCATGATGTAGTGAAGCTAATCAAACATCAGGCAGTTCACTAACTACAATAAAAATGTTGCATTCTTCCCTCCCCAAAAACACTTGTTGAATTTCTAAGTGAATAGTATCACAAGTGACAAGTAGAGATGGAGTATGTGCTGTATGGATTAAGGACGCCTAAGTAAGGTTTTATAGTTTTCAATTGATTGCTTATCTGTTCATCCTCAAAATAACCCTGTGTGATAAGTAATATAGATACTGTGTTCTTCAAACTGTCCATAGTTTACTAACCCCTACACTGCCACACCATCCCACCTGATACTTCTCATTGTCTGTCCCACTAGGATGTAAGTTCCAGGAAAGGGGCATTTTTGTCTGTCCAATTCACTGCTAAATCCCAAGGTGCCTGGGGCAGTGTCTGTATGTAGTAGCCGGTCTGTTAATGAAACTGAAGTGTACGTGCTGGTTTAGTAATTTCTCGTTTTTGTAACATGGAATGTGGTCATTTCAACTGCTTACCTAGTAGAATGCACAGAGCAAATCCTCAACTTCTCCAGTCACAGAACTCTACTATTGGAAAACACAGTATATGTGTATATGTGGGCATGCCAGAATACACATACAGGTGTGTGTGAGTGCTTTTCTTACCTGCATCATGGTCTTGATGTGCACCGTTGAAGTTCCCTCAGCACTTCAACTTGGGACAGTAGCAGTTCTGGGCTTTTAACTTGGCTATGCTTCCCTCTCCCTTACATTGGCCTGTAGAGAAAATTTCCTTCTCCTTCCTGCAATTTAGGATTTCCTCTTGTGTCTCCATTTGGAAACATAATTTCAGTCTTTTTAGATGTGATTACTTTTAGTCATATCATCAGTACAATTTATAAGGTTCTCTGCTCTGCTTGAAGGCCACACATGGCTGGGGCCACTGCAGTCTTGTCTCGGGTCTGGCTAGCTTTGGGAGAAAGCACTCATACTTGCAGAAGATGTTTCTGAAACCGGCCAGGGTAGCATTCCCTCTCATAGAATGTTTTTGAGGCCTTTAAAAAACAACAACCTAGATTGGAGGACCAGAAAAGCTAGCCATTTCTTTTTTTTTTTTTTAAACATCAAAATAACTGTTTATTATTATTATTTTTATTTTTTATTTTTTTACAATTTATTTTATTTTAGTATCATTAACCTACAATTACATGAGAAATATTGTGATGATTAAACTACCCCCTTCATCCGGTCCCCCCCACAACCCCACCACAGTCACTGTCCATCAGTGTAGTGAGATGAGAATCACTACTTGTCTTCTCTGAGCTGTACAGTCCCCCCGTGCCACCCCACCCTATGTCTGCCAATCGTAATGCCCCTTTTACCCTCTTATCCCTCCCTTCCCGCCCTTCTTCCCCAGTCCCTTTCCCTTTGGTAACTGTTAGTCCATTCTTGGGTTCTGTGAGTCTGCTGCTGTTTTGTTCCTTCAGCTTTTTTTTTTTTTTGTTATTGTTGTTGTTCTTTGTTCCTATATTCCACATATGAGTGAGATCATTTGGTACTTGTCTTTTTCAGCCTGGCTTATTTCACTGAGCATAATACCCTCCAGCTCCATCCATGTTGTTGCAAATGGTAGAATTTGTTTTTTTCTTATGGCTGAATAATATTCCATTGTGTATATGTACCACATCTTCTTAATCCATTCATCTACTGATGGGCACTTAGGTTGCTTCCATTTCTTGGCTATTGTAAATAGTGCTGCAATAAACATAGGGGTGCATCTGTCCTTTTGAAACTGGGCTGCTGCATTCTTGGGGTAAATTCCTAGGAGTGGGATTCCTGGGTCAAATGGTATTTCTATTTTGAGGTTTTTTTTTTTTTTAACAATTTATTTTATTTTAGTATCATTAACCTACAATTACATGGGTAATATTGTGTTGATTAAACTACCCGCTTCATCAGGTCCCCCCGCACCGACCCTATTACAGTCACTGTCCATCAGTGTAGTGAGATGAGAATCACTACTTGTCTTCTCTGAGTTGTACAGTCCCCCCTGTGCCCCCCCACCCTATGTCTGCCAATCGTAATGCCCCTTTTACCCTCTTATCCCTCCCTTCCCACACATCTCCCCAGTCCCTTTCCCTTTGGTAACTGTTAGTCCATTCGTGGGTTCTGTGAGTCTGCTGCTGTTTTGTTCCTTCATTTTTTTTTTTTCTTTGTTCTTATACTCCACATATGA
>JAQQAC010012171.1:16327517-16338020 GCA_029783875.1 Phataginus tricuspis | reverse complement strand
TGTTCTAGTGTGTTGTTCAGTGCCTCTGTGTCTTTACTTATCCTCTGCCTGGTTGATCTATCCTTTGGAGTGAGTGGCGTGTTAAAGTCTCCTAGAATAATTGCATTGCTGTCTATTTCCTCCTTCACTTCTGTTAGTATTTGTTTCACATATGCTGATGCTCCTGTGTTGGGTGCATATATATTTATAATGGTTATATCTTCTTGTTGGACTGACCTCTTTATCATTATGTAATGTCTGTCTTTGTCTCTTCCTACTTTCTTCGTTTTGAAGTCTATTTTATCTGATACAAGAACTGCAACACCTGCTTTTTTCTCTTTGTTGTTTGCTTGAAATATTTTTTTACATCCCTTCACTTTTAGTCTGTGTATATCTTTGGGTTTGAGGTGAGTCTCTTGTAAGCAGCATATAGATGGATCTTGCTTTTTTATCCACTCTGTTACTCTGTGTCTTTTGATTGGTGCATTCAGTCCATTTACATTTAGGGTGATTATTGATAGATATGTACTTATTGCCATTGCTGGCTTTAGATTCGTGGTTACCAAAGGTTCAAGGGTTGCTTCTTTACTATCTGAAAATCTAACTTAACTCTCTTGTTTGGTTATTGTGAACACCGTCTGATGTTTCTTTATCTCTCCCTTCCTATTCTTCCTCCTCCTTTCTTTATATATTAGGTGTTTTATTCTTTGCCTTTAGTTGGTATTTGGATTGTCTGCTTTCTTAGCTATGATTTTATTTTCTCTGGTGACATCTTTTTAGCCTTAGGGGTATTTCCCTCTAGAGCAGTCCGTTTAAGATATCCTGTAGTGGTGGTTTATGAGAGGCAAACTCTCTCAACTTTCTTTTGTCTTGAAATTGTTTAATCCCTCCGTCATATTTAAATGATAATCGTGCTGGATACAATATTCTTGGTTCAAGGCCCTTCTGTTTCATTACGTTAAATATATCATTGCCATTCTCTTCTGGCCTGTAAGGTTTCTGTTGAGAAGTCTGATGACAGTCTGATGGGTTTTCCTTTATAGGTGATCTTTTTTCTCTCTCTAGCTGCCTTTAATACTCTGTCCTTATCTTTGATCTTTGCCATCTTGATTATTATGTGTCTTGGTGTTGTCTTCTTTGGGTCCCTTGTGTTGGGAGATATGTGGGCTTCCGTGGACTGTGAGACCATTTCCTTCCCCAGCGTGGGGATGTTTTCAGCAATTATTTCTTCAAAGACACTTTCTATCCCTTTTTCTCTCTCTTCTTCCTCTGGTACTCCTATAATGCGAATATTGCTCTGTTTCGATTGGTCACACAGTTCTCTTAATATTCTTTCATTCTTAGAGATCCTTTTATCTCTCTCTGCCTCAGCTTCTTTGTATTCCTGGTCCCTGTCTTGCAATTCCTTGATCGTGTCTTGAATCTGATTCAATCTGCTGTTGAGCCCGTCGATGGCTTGTCTCATTTCTGCATTGTCTTTCCTCACTTCCCTCACTTCCTCCCTCAGCTCTTGCACATTTTTCTGTAGATCCGTGAGCATGGCTATGACTTTTATTCTGAATTCTTTTTCAGGAAGTCTGTGCATGTCCATTCCTTCAGCTTCTTTCTCTGGGGTGGTGTTTGTCTGAAGCCTTGTCTGTATCATATTCTTCTGTCTTCTCATGACTATAGAATTGGTTGTTGGTAGCAAGGAGAGATAAAGGAGAGAAAAGAAAAAAAATAAATTTCTACTAATAATAAAAAAGTAAAAGGAGAGAGAGAAGAAGGAAAAGAAAAGAAAAGAAAGAAAAAGAGGAAGCAGCAACACGTAAAAGAAAACAGCAAGAACAACAACAACAACAAAAAAACCAAAAACAAAAAACAAAAAAAAAACACCAAAACGCCCACCGGGGGTGGTTTCTGTGTGAATGCTGTAGGTGGCGCTATTGCTCCACTATTGCAGAGCCGTGGGCACGTCGCTCCACACGGCGCTTTAAAGCTGTGGCCGGGGTGGGAGTGAATGGAGGCTGTTGAAAGAGAGGGAAAGAAAAAAAGGAAAAGAAAGGGGAGAAAAAAAAAAGCCACCGAGAGTGGGTTCCGCGCGAGTGCTGTAGGTGGCGCTGTTGCTCCACTATTCCAGCACCACTCTATAGTTCTGGCTGGGTTGGGAACAATGGGAAGCTGTTGATCTCCGTGGGGGTCTCAATGGCAGGCACCCTTTCCCAGTCACCAGCCAAGGGGTCCAAAGCTCCAGGACTCCCAGGGTGCTGGGCTCAGTTTGCGGGGCTATCCGGCCCCTCTACTGAGCTCCTGTCTCTTTAAGACCGCTGAGGTAGAGCGCGCTCTTTTCCTCCCTTTTTTTTCCTTTCTTTTTCCTTCCCGGAGCCTGCTGTGGGCAACTTGCATGTTCCGGGCTGGGACACTGTGCCCTCTGCCTCTCCTATCTCCGCTACACCGCAGGCTGTGTGTCGGCGCTCCCGGCGCAGACTTCCACTCCCTCCCGGCTCTGAATCCTCTCCTCCCGCTGGAGCACTGGGGGAGAGGAGCGCTCGGTCTGCTGGGTCGTGGCTCCTTACCTTACCCGCCTTGCCGGGACTCCCGCCGGAGTGCTGGGGTGGAGGGGCGCTCTGGTCTCGCTGGATCGCCTTTCCGTCCCGCCTTGCCGGGTGCCGAGTCCTCTGTCCGGAGTGTCTGGCCGCTGGAGCTCTGGGGGGGGTGAGCGCTCGGTCCCACCGGGTCGCTGCTCCATATCCCTTCCGCCTCACCGGCTGCCAAGTTCTCACAGGTGTAGCTGTACGCTGTGCACTTTCCTGTGTATTCTGGTCTCTCTTTTAGGGATAGTTGTATTTGCTGTATTTTCGTGAATAAATATAATGTTGGGAGGAATTTTTCTGCTGGTCCGTTCACGTCGCCATCTTCCTGGAAGTCCTAGCCATTTCTTTCGACTTCAGACATTATTCTCTCTTAAGTGTAATTGGGAATAAAAGGCCTGCCCCTCCCTATAGTAAGAAGAATGTTACCTTCATAGATATGAAAGGGCTTTGAAAGCTGAAGCTGTATAGACATGAAAGAAATTTTGTTATTTGTATGTATTTTGGGGAAGGTAATGAGGGCAGAACCAAATGAAAATATGTCAGACTACTTGTCAAGATAAACTGAGTCAGTAACACAGCCGGTTCATCCTCCTCTCAGGGAAGAGCAGTCGTTATTTGTTGAACAAATGGGAATACCAGGTTGTATAAAGGCACCTGAGGTTACAGTTCTCTAACTCCGTTGAACTTTATCTTTAAAACAGAGATACTAAAATGCCCAGCTTTCAGTGTTGAATTGCCTAAGGTCAGAAAGTGTGTGTAGTGAAGCAGGCACAATGCCCAGAACATAAGTATTTTAATGTTACATCTTGTTTTTTCCCTCATCTTTCCACTCACTGAGGCTGTATTTAGCTGGCCTTCCTCCAGTTGGTACAGGCTGGATTCTTAACTGTCTGCATACGGCATTGTCTCTTGTCCCTATAGCTTGCCCCAGTCATGTTAAAAGAATTTCTCATCTGTTTCCAAACCCAGTGATGGAAGGAGCTCATTTACCAAAGCTCTGGGGGAAATTGTAGTTGACTTCAATGAACTGATTCCCTCGCGTGTGCTAAGAACTTGGCAGGTGCTGGTGATAGGAAGGTAACTAAGGTATGCTTTTTTCAGAAGGAGAAGAAAGTATGTAACCTCTTAATGCTGTAGAAAGAGGGTGCAAAGTCCTATTGGTAATAGCTCTGGCCACTTCCCTATTCGTCCTGGGGTAGAAAGAATCATGACCACTGCAGGTAATAGAAAATGCAGTAGTCATTGTAGTAGCACTTTCAAGGTTTTTAAAATTGCACTTCACTCGTTTAGTCTGAAGAAATCGGAGGTGATGTCTAAGCATTGCTTTTCTGTGATCTGGTTTATCAGCAAGGACTCTGGGTATCTGAAAATGTCCTCACCCCAGCAAAGCTGGCCTTCAGTTGAAGAGCACTCACTTGAGTCTGCATTGTTTTCCTTCTGACAAAAATAGGTGTCGTTTTTCCACGCCAAGTTTCCGATTCCTATTTAAATCAGTTCAGACATTGCCTGAAGTTAGCATCAGACCTCACAGGTTGAAGGCCTCTCACTTTGGATGCCAACTACAAGTGGGGTCCCCAGCAACCCAGCTTCTGCCCAGCTGCCCATGAATGCAGGGGTTCCCTTGAACCCCCCACCAGGATACAGTAATTCACCAGAATGACTCAGGAATGTGCTGTACTTACAATCACAGCTTTATTAGGAAACATACAACTGAGAAACAGCCAAATGGAAGGGATGTGTGAAGCAAGGTGTAGGCGGGGGGGCGGTGGAGAGCTTCCATGCCCTCTGGTGTGACCCCTCCCTACCACAGTGATGGACTCATAAACATGGAAGGCCCTGAGCTCCATCCCATTCTTGTATTATCTTTCCTTCTGGGTTTTTTAAATTCATATTTAAGAATAAAACATAAAAATATGATTGAGAGTTCGTTGGATGAGTCATTTACCTGTTTGGTCTTGGTCTCATTCTTTCTCCTGCTGCTCTGTACTAAAGGCTGAGCCCTGCGAATTAGATCTCCCAACTCTCAGAAACTGTCTTCAGCTCTTGGGAGGCCCTGGATGGAGGAGGGAAGAACCTGGAGTATTTCTCTTCTCTCAACTCGAGGTAGCATTGCGTACTCTGGCTGCACATCCCTTCTGGTCTAGGCTCCTGACCTGCTCTAAGCTCATGCCCGACCTCAGGGCAAGACCTCCCATCATTCCTCTCAACCTAGGGATGGTAGTGGTATCCTGATTGGTAATTTGGGGATTTTCTCACCAGTCCTTTGCTTTTTAACTTGTTCAATGCATTTGAAGTTAACTCCTGGTATTAAATTTTCTCTGTGCTACTTGGAGTGTATTCTCTTTTCTTGACTGGACCCTTACTGACATATCTTTGGAGCTTGTAAACTAACAAAGTTTAGGAGGACTGGCAAAGGCTGACCATTATACGTGGGAACTCCTAAGCACCAGGATGGGAAATATTTTTCTAGGACCAGTCTTTGGAGTAAGATGATTATTATTTTGCCTGGAAAATAGACGGTAGTCTGTGTGGTGTTCTCTGCCTACAGTGAGGAAGGAGAATAGGATTCTGTTTATGTCCAGCACCATTCTTTAATCCGGGGTGCACATTAAATATGTTTTCTAATATGTTATCCAATATTTCTTTGTAGTATGAGGTGTCTGCATGAGGTCAGTACACCCTGTTGTTGGGAATGTTTCGAATTTTATTTTGACAGAGCAGAAGCAGTGTAGAGGACATGGTGGTGAGGTAATTATAGTAAAGCTGGAAGGGAGGGAAAGAACTCGCAGTCTGGTTTTCTAAGAGGTGATGCGATTACCGGGATTAAGAACACTTGTACAGGGAAAGAAGAGGATGAGGAAATGGATCAAGAGGGACTGAAGAGGTTAGAATTGGAAGACAGTAGAACCTGAGGGCGGCAGTTACCACTTACAGGTGTAATTGTGTATAAACCACACACACTCCTTGTGCCTGAACTCCCTCATCTTTAAAATTCGATGGTTGTGCCTAATACATGCCTAGTGCTCAGAAGAGTTCCAGGCACAGTATAACTAAAACAGTTTTGTATGAGGAGCGGGCGCCCAGAGGGCTTCAGAGTCAGACTGGCTCAAATCCCTGCTCTGGCTTTTAGTGACCAGAAGGCCTCAGGCAAGTTTGTAGTTATTTCCTTGACTGTGAACTAGAGGGGAAATGGAAATCAGACCAAACCAGAAGCACCCTATGCTCTCCCCAGTTGTATTTTCCTCCTTTTCTCTCACACGGAGGTGACAACTATCCTGAATTCTCTCTTGTTTTTCTGTAGGCTGTACACTATGTGTATGAGTGCATAAGCAACATATTACTAGTTTGCCTATTTTTGAGCTTCATATAAATGGAACTATGCTGTCTGTATTCTTCTGTTACTTGCCCTGTTTACTCAAAACAGTGTTTTTGACATTCACATAAATATACCTAGCTGTGGTAGCTGTGGTCCATTTATTCTCACTGCTTGATAACATCGCATTGTGAAATTTTTCCACAGCAAATAACACTGCTGGGGCTGTGCGGTGCTATAGTGTCCTCTGATGTACCTGTGCAAGCATTTCTTCTGGTCTCATATTCAGGAGTAAAATTACAGGACTAAAAGTGTGTCCATGCTCACCCTTGGTAATGCCCGTGGGTTTCTGAAGTGACTGCTCTCCTACCCCCACCGTCTGCCAAGAGACTTTTCCCGTGCTACAGTCTCTGGTATTATGTTGTGAATATCTTTGTCTGTGAAAGGCATTTTCACTCATTTTATATCTTTGAGTGAAGGAATCCTTAATGGTAATATCTCTGAATAATGGTTTCTCCCACTATCTGGAAACAAAGCATTTCTGTGAAACCCTTTGTAAGCCAAAATGTGTGATGCCAACAAGCAGTTACCATTTGATAAAAGCAAAATTCCTCTTCAGATTTCTTTCAGTTAGCAAAGACAGGTACTAACATAGGTCTTTTGTAAAAGTGAAGTAGCATAAAGTGAACTTGTGGATAGCAGGGAAGACTGTATATCGATAATTTCATTTTATATTTTTACCTTTTGTGTTTATTCTTATTATTAATGTTGGATTCTTACAGGATTAACCAGTCTCAACTTCACAGACCAGTGCTTTACATACATTCCCAGATGCAAGACTCATCTGGGTATTTGTCAAAAATATGAGTCCTGGGGCTTCACCTTACATCTACCAAATCAGAGTCTGTGGGTATTGGGCCTGGATTTCTGCACTTTTTAACAATATTCTTAGATGGTATTAACATTGTCATGATTGAGAAACACTGCCCATCTTCCCAGCTGAGTGCAGAGCTCCCGGGTGGAGGTCACCAGCTTGTTGTAGTATGACTTGTGTAGTGGATAAAATGTGGGGCTGGGTACATAGGCCCCTCATGTAAACTATTCAGTAACAGGAACAGCCACATCCAAACAGGGATGGTTCCAAAGTAATTGTGAATGCACAGCTATCACACTGAATTACTAGGTGCTCAGTTCACGTACTCATGCAGAGGGTGGGGAGGTAAGTAAAATAAAAATCTTTGAAATTCAAATTCATTTTTTAAGGCAACCACCAAAGTATTATCTACTGAAAACCTTTACTGTCTCTGTGAGGCATTAACTCCAGCTAAAAGCCATGCCCTGAGAACTTAAAAGGAAATCTGTTTTACTACTTGCATCTGAAAGGACCTGAAGATGAAATAGAAGTCAGAATATTTCTCCTTTGTGAAAAATAACATACAAATCCTGGAAAATCACTCATAGACAAATAATAGGCCTGGTAAGATTACAGCTAATAAAATGGGAATGATTAGGGTAAGGGTGGACTGGGGGATAATCAGGAGTTTTGGGCATCTTAGTTTGAGATGCCTATTAGTCAAGCAGAGTTGTTGAGTGGGCAGTTTGATATGCTAATCTGGTGTTTTTTGGAGATGCTTAGGCTAGACATAAATTTTGGAATCATCAGGATAGAGATGTTTTTAATCCTGGAGATGGGATTAGATCAGCAAAGGACTGATGTAGCAAGAGAAGCAAAGAGGCCCAATGACAGAGTCCTGGGGAAACTGCAACATTAAGTCAGAGAAAGAGCCACTGGTGGGATGGGAAGAAAACCTGTGGATTCTGCATGGAAGCCAAATGAAGAAAGGGCTTCAAGGAGTAGGTGACTGGTGGAGTCACATGCTGCTGAGAGGTTATGTAAAATGAAGATTGAGATTTGACAAGTTTAGCAGTATAGAGAGTATTGGTGACCTTGATAAGAGTAACTGTGGAATGTGGGTGCAAAGGCCTGACTTGAGTAGGCTCAGAAAACAATGGTGGGTGTAAGGATATGAGAAAAGATCCATGGGAAACTGCAGACAAATTGAGATTTCTGTAGAGGGTGGTGGTTGAAGGGAATGATGGGGTCAAGAGAAGGTTTATCTTTAAGATGAGAGAAATAATAATGTGTTTTTATAGTGATAGGAATGGTCCAGGAGAGAAGGAAAAATTATAATGCAGGGGTAGGGGTGAGAAGAGTTGGGATCTACTGCCCAAGCAGTGGTTGAAGGGTAAAAATACTGATCCGTGGAGGGGAGGAAGTCAAGAAACTGGGAGGTAAATGTATTGAGAGGCTCACCTTTGTGGTTATTAAAATAACTGAAGCAGGGGTGGAGAGACAGCAGTTCAAGAACTAAAGTCTTCCAGGAATGAAATGGAATTGAGGAATAACAAGTTCGTAGGTGTGTATTGTTAAGGAGGGAAGTCGGTCACACTGATGGATGATATGAGTTTGAAAGCTTGATGGTGGGCTTGTGGGAAGACAGTCATCTCAGAGCTGCCCTCAGAAACAAGGAGGATCGCCAGTACCAGTGTTATGAACATGATGGGGTGGGGGAAGGAAAAAGATCTCCACTGATAGGATTGCAGGCCAAACGGAGTTGGAACAGCATGATATTCTGAGGTAAGAACATGTTGGGGATCTGCTGGTAGTTGACCATGGGTTCCAGATGGCAGAAAAGAAGATTTTTGGAGTTAAGGGAGGGTGAAAGATGGGATCAGAAAAGGAAATATGGGATCTCATGGGGATTATGAGGGGTTTTTAAGGGATGATTGGGGCGTTTTGGTTTTCTGAAATAAGTATGGATAAAGGGCCTTATTTTGCCCTTTTTGCCCCTATTTTCCAGAGAGTGGTGGCCAGGCCATGGGAGTTGGGGGGCAAGGAGGGGTAGGGGAATTGTAAAGAGCATGCAGAGTTCTGAGACCCTCTGCTCACTTTGCTAGTGTTGCCACAGAGCAGAGCTCAAACTTTAGTGTGGAGCTGAACCACCCGAGAGTTCTGCCAAGATGCAGATCCTGGTTCAGGAAGTATGGGAGGGGGATTAGATTGTGCATGTCTAACAGGTTCCCAGGAGACACTGATGCTACTTTGAGGAGCAAGGGTGGAGGATGAAGGAGTAGACATCAAAAGCCCACTGACTCCTGCAATGGAGGCACTAATTAGACTATAAAAGAAAGTTTATGGTTTCTTGTGTATATCTGGTGGGAATGAGAGTTTTCATTGAGAAGACTGAATTAGAGATGAACTTTTTAAGATGCACTGGATTTCAGAAGGAAAAGACTGGAGGTATGCTAGGTGTCTTTGTAAAGGATTAAAAATGTTTGATCCTCCGAGTTTCCTGGATTTAACACATTGCTTAAGGGAATATTTATAACAAGATAGAATCTAGAAATACTCATCACTATTCTTTTTATACCTGATTACTTGAAAGTTACTTTTCCACTAGTCCGTCATAGACAACACATTTTCTGTAGAAGGGATTAGTATGGAGGGAATAAAAGGAGCTATACAAAGCCAAAGGTCAAGCTTAAAATAAAAAACTTACAAAACAGGCTTTTTTAGAATCTTGAGGAAAGTCAGGCACAGACTTATGACATAACAACAGAACCAGGAAGAACATAGGCATAGAGAGAAGGGAGATCCTTATACATCTTCACCTGGGCTTGGGTTTGGAAAGAGGCAAATCATTCCTGAAGGAGTTGGGTGGTGGGCAGGGAAGGAGATCTGACCCGGTAGGAAGAGGATGTGGATGAGGTTCCCTCTTAGACAGGGGCCAGAGCTTCTTGGCCACCCCAGGAACCACCTCGGGACGTCTTGGTCAGTATCTGCAGACCATTTCACTACCTTCAGAGGGAAGAGCAGAAGCTGTTCTTCAAGAAAGGCAATAAGAAACTGTAGCTCTTTGCCTCCTCCTATGGGTTGTGTGCTTCTGTTTACTTAATATAGTTGTGTTTTAAAGGAAAATTGGTTGCTTCTTTTCATGACTTGGTAGAAAGTGTGATTATTTTATTTCATTGAGTTCAAGCTTCAAGAACTGCTGTGTGTGTATGTGTGTGCTCATTGTATAATTGCCAGATTCTTGGTTAATAATTAAGTCAAGATAAAAGGTTTGAGTGTAGCAACAGAAGAAAAGCCCAGGACAGAGTTCTGGGGGACTGCAATGTTAAGGATTCAACGAGAAAAGGAGCAACCGGTATTATGAAATTATATGGATAAAGGACAGAAAATGTGTATAATCCTTCACTGTTCTTTGAGTTACTTAGTATTATATAGCTACAGCCTACATACCTATTATTCAAGTCAGCAGAAAACTCACTGTTCTACTGCACTAACAGTACAAATTTCCTGATAATGAAAAATTGTTCTTTGAAACCTATCACTTGAGTGCCATTTGAATTTCATTTATGGAATGTTTTCTAAAGATGCTACAATATTTTACATTTATCTTTTTTTTTTTAAATAATTTATTTTATTTTAGTATCATTAACCTACAATTACATGAGCAATACCGTGATGATTGAACTCCCCCCTTCACCAGGTCCCCCCCACCAACCCCACCACAGTCACTGTCCATCAGCGTAGTGAGATGAGAATCACTACTTGTCTTCTCTGAGCTGTACAGT
>JAQQAC010012171.1:16289749-16327117 GCA_029783875.1 Phataginus tricuspis | reverse complement strand
AGATTTAAAATGAGTTTAAGATAAATGTAAAATATTTATTTATTTATTTATTTTTACATTTATCTTAAACTCATTTTAAATCTATATTTACAGATTCATTTCTTCCTCTCTGTAGCATATGCAGATGAAGCCATTTATAACCGCATTCAATTCATTTGCTATTTACTTAATAGCCCGGTTTATTTAACGTGACCTTTACTAGATAAAAGGGAAATTAAGTATCAATAGATTTCTTTCATCAATAGGATACCATTACCCAGGTGATGACTTAATGAAAGAATAAGTCTAAAGAACTGTGTTGGGAGAGCTGTTTTAAGACTAAAAGACAGTTTTATGCACAAAGTTCCCACGAAAGGTAGGGATATCATCAACATGCACCTAACAGTGAGTAGCAGCCCAATTTTCTCCTCTTTGCTCTTATTTCATGCTTAAGCATTCATCAACATAATGACTGGTGATAAATGTACTTGATTTCTACAAGATCAAATAAAGAATGTTAAGGCTAGAGAAAGCTTCAGGCCCTTGTTTTATAGAAACTTTGCAGAAATTCAGCAATCATCAAAAATAAAACTGAGACTCTTTATATTTGACATGAACCCATGTCCAGGTTCAAATCCACACAACCTGATTCATATTTTGGACAGTTCTGTAGAAATGCATGGAATGCCTTTATTACCCTAACCTGGCCACTCATAAAATAAAAATTATTGTGCTATAATATGAAGTATGTTATTTTATAATTTGTAACAAAACAGGTTAACAATTTAGAATTTGTTCCATTTTTTTCTAAAACTTACAGTCAGAATTTATGAAATGGCCAAAAGCATGAAAAGTTACAATCTTCGGGGTGACTGTTGCTGAAGCCATTGTTTGGCATCAGTTCCGGAGCGGCATCATCTGTTCTATTTTAAAATACCAGATTTTCCCAAAGAACTGAACTCACTCGAATGTGAAGAGAAAGCCTGTGGTGCGTTTCTCAGCCAGAAAGCTATAGGTTATATTCTACTTCTTAAGAAATTCCACTGTACAAAATGGAGAGGCTGTGCACAATAATAAAACTACAAATTCAGCCAATCTTCTAAAAGACACCAGCTGGCAAAGTCAAAATGAAACTGTTCTTTTCACCCTGGAAGAGGTCAGCCTTCAAATGCCAACACATCTGAGTTTTAGAACCAGTTTTTTAAACTTTCAAACTTGCTTGGTTAAATTAATTTTATTTTCTTTTAGTCATGTCACCTTAAAGACAGTAATTTAGTTTCTAGAATTTTTCCCCTACAAATTGTCATTTTAAAGTAAGCATCCAATTCTCCTTTATTGTCTCTCCTTTTTTTCTATTTTTTCTATTGTCTCTTTCAGTAGCATTTCCAGCTATGTTAGCTAAGTGTCTCAATTATTTATTGTCATGTAATTAATCATCCCAAAATTTGGCGGCCTAAACATCCACAGTTTCTTATTTCTCACAGTGTCATGGGTTGGCTGGGGTTCAGGTGGGCAGTTCTGCTGTCTTGTTTAATGTCTAATGCTTTCACATGCAGCTGACAGCTTGTTGGGCTGAACATCCATGGTGACCTCTCATTCTACAGGGCTTCTCTCCAGGTGGTCTCAATCATTTAGTACTTTAGTCTGGACTTCCTTGCATCCAAATGGCTGAGCTCCAAGAAAGATAATAGAAGATGCAGTTCTTTTAAGGCATAGGCTTGAAAGTCGCAGACCATCACTTCCACCAATTTCTATTGGACAAGGCAAGTCACAGCCCAGATTCAAGGGAGGGAAAACAGATTGCATCTGCTGATGGGATGAGAGGCATGGATGTACAGGAACAGAGAGAATGATGGTTGCTCTCACAAACACTATCCATTATCCTAGAGTGGTAATACTTATTTCTCATATGTCAAGCAGTTATTGAGCCCTGAGAAACAAGAGGTGGGTAGAATCTGTAAACTGACATGGTTCCTATCTTCATGATAATTACAATGCAGAGAAGACTGAAAATTAAACAAATACCTAGCACTTGCACTTCTGACAACATGGTAGATTAAATAACACAGACAAAATATAAAACTGCAGAATAAATTTTAATAAGTTTTTGCGTACATAGCCAGGAAATACCAAGTGACATAAATGAAGAAGATAGTCATTTAAAGCATGTTAATTGTGCAAAGTGATGGTACAGTGGTTTATGAAGACATCAGAAAGGATGTAAGTTTTAAAGCTAACAACAGGGGTTTGAATATGTACAGCGATAGGTAAGTTGGAAAGTGGAAACTGAGATTGCTGCATCTTTTTTTAATTGTAATATAGTTGATATAAACATTATATTGGTTTCAGGTGTACAACATAGTAATTCAACAATTACATGCATAACTAAATGCTCACCGTGATAAGCACAGTTACCATCTGTCAAGATATGAAGATATTACGATATTATTGACCATTTTCCCTTGCTGTACTTTCATTACTGTCATTAATTTATTTTATAATTGGAAGCTTGTACCTTTTAATCCTGTTCACTTATTTCACACATTCCCCAGCCTCCTCACCTATGGCAACCACCAGTCCGTTCTCTTAATGGGTCTCTTTCTATTTTGTTGGTTTGTTTGTTTTGTATTTTAGATTCTACATATAAGTGAAATCATATGGTACTTGTCTTTCTCCATCTCACATTTCACTGAGCATAATACCCTCTAAGTCCATCCATGTTGTTGCTAATGGTAAGATTCCATTCTTTTTATGGCTAAATAATGGTCCACTGCATAAATGCACCACATCTTCATTATCCATTCACGTATTGTTGGACATTTAGAGTATACCCATGTTTTGGTTCTTGCAAATAATGCTGTCATAAACATAGGAGTGTGTATATCTTTCTGGATTAGCAATTTTGTTTTCCTTGGGTAAATTCCCAGAAGTGGAATTGCTGAGTCACATGGTATTTCTATTTTTAGTTTTTTGAGAAACCTCCATACTGCTTTCCATGCTTCACCAATTGACATTCCCACCAACAGTGGGGGAGGGTTCCCTTTTCTCCATATCCTCGCCAGCACTTGTTATTTCTGGTCTTTTGACTGGTGTGAGGTACTGTCTTATTGTAGTTTTGATTTGCATTCCCCTATTGATTAATGACTATCTTTTCATGTGTCTGTCGACCATCTGTATGTCTTCTTTGGAGAAAGGTCTACTGAGGTCCTCTGCCCATTTTTTAATCAGATTCTTGTTTTTTTGGTGTTGAGTTGTATGAGTTCTTTATATATTTTGGATATTAGTCCCTTATCAAATAAATTACTTGCAAATATTTCCTCCCATTCTTTTGGTTGCCTTTTCATTTTCCTGATGGATTTTTGCTGTGCAGAATCTTTTCAGCTTGATGTAGTCCCACTTATTTTTTTGCTTCTGTTTCCCTTGCCTGGGGAGACATATTTAGAAAAAAATTACTAAAGCCAATATTCAAGAGTTTACTGTGTTTTCTTCTAGAAGTGTTATGGTTTCAGGTCTTATATTTAGTACTTTAATGCATTTTGAGTTTATTTGTAGGTATAGCACAAGACAGTGATCCAATTTCATTCTTTTGCATGTAGCTGTCAGGTTTTCCCAGTGCCATTTATTGAAGAGACTGTCTTTTCACCACTGTATATTCTTGCCTCTTTTGTCATATCAATTGACCATATAGATGTGGGTTTATTTCTGGGCTCTCTATTTTGTTTCCTAGATTGCTGCATCTTTCATGTAATGGGTCTACAATTTCCAGGTGAAAAATCCAGTGAAATACTGAAACTAAACCCGAGCAACCAGTGAGCATGGAGCCAATAATTTGTGAGAAGAAGAAACCAAAGCTGGAAAATTAACACAAAAACTGGTTATATTTGTAAAATCACTGGGGCATGAGGCAGAAATTAAGACAAATCTTCTCTGTAAGGACTGCTCAAATATGTATGGCACAGAGTGCCCACAGAAGAACGGTTTCCAAAAAGGTTGAGCTCACAAGAAAAAATTAAACACCATAGGTGGTAGTTCCTAAGGCTGCTCGCCAACATTTCTGGGTTTTTCCTTATTTAGGCATTCAGTATGATTGCATTTTCCATCCCCTTAAATGCTATGTGATTGCTCTGGCCTATGAAATGTGAGTGGAAATTACAAGTGTCATTACTTGCTGGAAGCATTTAAGGGTTTGTATGCTATTCCTTATGATTCTCTTGTTCTGCCAAGGTAATTGATCATGGAAGCATATGTTGATAATGAAGATGCAATTCTGAGCCCTCATGTAGAGGACACTGCCTTAGAGAGTTTTGAACATGCAGCTTGATAGATATGGGTTTTTAAAACATTTATATTTGGAATTTTTTTGCTTGCATGGCTTAATTTAGCATATCATAATAAACTACATCAGAAGATTATCCATTGTTAGGGAGTGCTAAAAATCTGAAATATGATATTTAAAGAACTTCAAATAAGTCAGCTAAGTATGATATTATTTTAAAATACGAATTATTTTTAATTAACCATAAATGTAAAAGAAAAAATAGACATTATAATCAAAGAAAAAGACAATGTGAAAAAGATTTTCAAAATAGCCAATAGAACTTCAAAAACTGCAAAAATACAGTTATTTAAATCGAAAACTCAGACACTCCAACAAAATCATCAGGTATGTCTGAAAACAGGATCAAATAACTGATAACCAAAATAATATCAGACAATGAAAATAAAGCCACAAGTAATCTAGACATTGAACTTATCAAATAAAGGCTTTACAGTAACCACGGCTGATTTCTTGTCAGTGTGGAGTGACATCCCTCAAGACAGCTACAAGCACTCCAGACAGGAGGAAGTGAAAGCCATACCGCAAGAAGCGGAAACGTGAGATGAAGTGACCATCAGCCAACACAGTGATCAGCCTCCGTTGCATACTGACTGTGGACAGAGGCAGCAAGGCATGGAAGTGTTGCGTTACAAAACCAGAATCATCAGTATGGTCTCTAATGAGTCCAGTCATGAGCTACATTAGGGTCCTGGGGAGGAAGAACACTGTGCTTCAGGACAGTGTTCAACATCCATCAAAGGGTCTGCTTCTGAAGCTCAGTTCAACATCAGATTACCATTGGCCCATCTTGGCAGACAATCCCTCAGGAAGATACAGGACGAGAAGCACAACATGCTGTCAATGTAGCAACAGGTGTTCCCTTCTGTGGTATTCCCTGCAGTCGTTCACAAATATGTTTTTGTCCCCCAGAGCAAAAAGATGAGAAACTCATTGGTTGAGTTGGGTGAATCCTTGACTCGAAAGCCTCAGGATGCACGGGAGCCAAAATCTCTTGTAGTATCTGCGTAGACATATTTCTAGGGTGTCTGCAAGGCAGATTCCAATGATAGGAGTCAGCGCACTCAGGGAAGGCCACGTGTGCGATGCTCTCGGCATTTATGATTCTCCTATCTCAGATGCAAGTTTACAGCTGTGTGTCACAATGAGCAGTGCTGCTGGGGCTTGATGACATTCTTCTTTTATCATGTCTCAGGGACTCAGATCTAGAAGCTTTACTGGAGGTCAAATTCTTATGCAGAATGGGGAAAAATCTGTTAACACTTATTTATGTTACTTCATAATATTCAACTATTCACTATCACTGGGCTACAACAAGGGAACAACTTTAACTCCAAACTAGATTATCAGTGAAAAACTCTGGAATTCAGTGAAACTCAAAACAATATGGACAGTAAAATTTAATATATACAACCCAAATCTGAAGCTCAAATTTTAACTAAAACAGAGATGCATAAATTCCATGAATGTAGATACATAAGTTCCTCAACCAGTAAATGGAAGACAACATTATTTTCCAAGAATTGAATTAGTAAAACCAACTAGGGAATAGGAGAATAGTTTAATGTTAGAAAATCAATGTATATAGTTTATTGAATAGGTTAGAGAAAAACTATGTATATCATATTCTCATATTCGATACCCATTTTTGAGAAAAAGGTATAAAATTATCATGGCAAATAATATAGATCTATTAGAACATTGAATAGTGGAAAACACTATGTCTTTTTCAATAAAGTCAGGGTCAAGTCAGAGATGGTCTTCATCTCCATTTTCTTATAATTATTGCAGAGTTTCTGGAATTCAATAAATTAAGAAACAGAAATATGAGTTGTAATTATTCCAAAAGAAACATACACAGAATCTTATTTGGTTCATGTCCACCTGGCAATCACAAGGGAACTGAGAGAAAACAACACTTATAGTAGAAATTAGTTAATTTACAAGATTAACTATCTAAAAACAAACATCAATAGTTTTCCTATGTAGAGAAGTATAAGACAAAATAACACTCACAATTGGGATAAAAATAAAGAATACTGTATTAATCAGAGAATAACTATTAGAAGAAAAATAGTACCTCAGTTACTGAAGACTGAAGGTTTTCTCTCTCACATCACAATACAAATGACTTTCGACAGGCAGTCTTCTTCATGACAGTGTATGGTGACCAAAATTCCCTCCCTCCAGTAGTTTTGCCATTGTTTTGGCCTTAGTCTTCCATGGGGTCTTCTGCATCCATCCAGGAGACAACAGGAGAACTAAAGATGATATTTTACTTGGATCCACTTTCTGCTGACCAGAAGCCAGACTCATAGTCCCACTTTACACCAGGGGAATCTGGGAAAGGTCATCTTCCTCTGTGAACAGGAGGAGGAAAAATGTGGGCATTGGGGTTCTTTGCCACAAATCTTTAGTGAGAAGCTATGAAATGTGTGGGCTAGTGAGAAGAAAAATATGAAACGGGACATACAAAGACTAAAGAAAGCTTAGATAATGAGAAGTGGTGTTGGATGAGAAGACCTAATATCGTAAAAATGTATTTTTTTCCTTAATAATATAAAGTTTTAATGCAGTTCTGGCAAAAATACCAGTGAAAAAATTATGTTTTGAAATTTAAAAAATCCTAAAGTGCATCTGCAAAAATGAATCAGAAAGATAAGCAGGCATATATGTAAAAAGCAAGAACAAGAAGGGCATACTTCACATTTTGGACAAAAAATATTAAACATATTTAAACAGCATGATTTTCTAGGTATTTATAAGGCACAAGCAGAAGGATTAATGGAACCACATGGATAGCATGGAAACTGATCTTAATCACTATATGATAAATATGACATAACAGAAAAGGGTTATTTAAAAAAAATAATTATGATAATTGTTCGAAAAAGTCTCTTTGTTTTTCTCACCACATACACAAATACAAAGCCAGAAACCATTAGCACATGTGAGCAACATACAACCTAAAGTCCAGATCCAACCCATCACCCGCTTTGGTAGGTCCATGGCCATGCCATTCATTTTTTATTTTATTTTTAAAAATTTTATTAAGGTATTATTGATATACACACTTATGAAGGTTTCACATGAAAAAATACAACATTTACCCATATTATCAAGTCACCACCCCCCAATGCAGTCACTGTCCATCAGTGTAGTAAGATGCCACAGATTCACTATTTGCGTTCTCTGTGCTACACTGTCTTCCCCGTGACCCCCCACACCATGTGTACTAAACATAATACCCCTCAATTCCCTTCTCCCTCCCTCCCACCCACTGTCCCCCACCACTTGTAACCGCTAAGTCCCTTCTTGGAGTCTGTGAGTCTGCTACTGTTTTGTTCCTTCAGTTTTGCTTCGTTGCTATACTCCACAAATGAGGGAAATCATTTGGCACTTGTCTTTCCCTACCTGGCTAATTTCACTGAGCATAATATTCTCCAGCTCCATCCATGTTGTTGCAAATGGTTGGATTTGTTTCTTTCTTATGGCTGAATAGTATTCCATTGTGGGTGTGTACCACATCTTCTTTCCCCATTCATCTACTGATGGACACTTAGGTTGCTTGCATATCTTGGCTATTGTAAATAGTGCTGTGATAAACATAGGGGTACATATGTCTTTTTGAATCTGAGAAGTTGTATTCTTTGGGTAAATTCCAAGGAGGGGGATTCCCAGGTCAAATGGTATTTCTATTTTTAGTTTTTTGAGGAACCTCCATATTACTTTCCACAATGGTTGAATAGCTTACATTCCCACCAGCAGTGTAGGAGGGTTCCCCTTTCTCCACATCCTTGCCAGCATTTGTTGTTCTTAGTCTTTTGGATGGTGGCCATCCTTACTGGTGTGAGGTGATATCTCATTGTGGTTTTAATTTGCATTTCCCTGATGATTAATGATGTGGAGAATCTTTTCATGCATCTGTTGGCCATCTGAATTTCTTCTTTGAAGAATTGTCTGCTGATATCCTCTGCCCATTTTTTAATCGAGTTATTTGCTTTTTGGGTGTTCAGGCGTGTGAGTTCTTTATATATCTTGGTGTTAACCCCTTGTCGGATATGTCATTTACAAATATGTTCTCCCATACGGTAGGATGCCTTTTTGTTCTGTTGGTGGTGTCCTTTGCCATACAGAAGCTTTTTAGTTTGATGTAGTCCCATATGTTCATTTTAGCTTTTGTTTCCCTTGCTTGAGGAGATGGGTTCAGGAAGAAGTTGCTCATGCTTATATTCAGGAGATTTTTGCCTATGTTTTTTTCTAAGAGTTTTATGGTTTCATGACTTACATTCAGGTCTTTGATACATTTTGAGTTTACTTTTGTGCATGGAGTTAGGCAGTAATCCAGTTTCATTCTCTTGCCTGTAGCTGTCCAGTTTTGCCAACACCACTTGTTGAAGAGGCTGTCATATCCCCATTGTATATCCATAGCTCCTTTATCATATATGAACTGACCACATATGCTTGGGTTAATATCTGGACTCTCTATTCTCTTCCACTGGTCTATGGGTCTGTTCTTGTGGCAGTAACAAATTGTCTTGAGTACTGTGGCTTTGTAGTAGAGCTTGAAGTTGAGGAGCATAATCCCCCCAGCTTTATTCTTCCTTCTCAGGATTGCTTTGGCTATTTGGGGTTCTTTATGGTTCCATATGAGTTTTAGAACGATTTGCTCTAGTTCACTGAAGAATGCTGTTGGTGTTTTGACAGGAATTGCCCTGAATCTGTAGATTACGCTAGGCAGGATGGCCTTATTAACAGTATTAATTCTTCCTATCCATGGACATGGGATGTGTTTCCATTTATTGGTATCTTCTTTAATTTCTCTCATGACTGACTTGTAGTTTTCAAAGTATAGGTCTTTCACTTCCTTGGTTAGGTTTATTCCTAGGTATTTTATTCTTTTTGATGCAATTGTGAATGGAATTGTTTTTCTGATTTCTTTTTCTGCTAGTTTATCATTAGTGTATAGCAATTCAAGAGATTTCTGTGTATTAATTTTGTATCCTGCAACTTTGCTAAATTCAGATATTAGGTTTAGTATTTCTGGAGTGAATTCTTTAGGTTTTTTATGTAAAATATCATGTCATCTGGAAACAGTGACCGTTTAACTTCTTCCCTACCAATCTGGATGCCCTTTATTTCTTTGTGTTGTGTAATGGCTGTGGTGAGGACTTCCAGAACTATGTTGAATAGAAGTGTAGAGAGTGGGCATCCTTGTCTTATTCCCGATCTTAAACGAAAGGCTTTCAGCTTCTCACTCTTAGGTATGATATTGGTTGTGGGTTTATCATATATGGCCTTTTTTATGTTGATGTACTTGCCCTCTATACCCATTTTATTGAGAGTTTTTATCATGCATGCATATTGAACTTTGTCAAATTCTTTTTTGGCATCTAGGGAGATGATCATGTGTTTTTTGGCCTCCTTTTTGTTGACGTGGTAGATGATGTTGATGGATTTTCTAATATTGTACCATTCTTGCATCCCTGGCATAAATCCTACTTGATCATAGTGGATAATCTTTTTGATGTATTTTTGAATTTGGTTTGAAAGTATTTTGTTGAGTATTTTTACATATGTTCATCAGGGATATTGGTCTGTAATTTTCTTTTTTTGTGCTGTCTTTGCTTGGTTTTGGTATTAGAGTGATGCTGGCCTTGCAGAATGAGTTTGAAAGTATTCCCTCTTCTTCTACTTTTTGGAAAACTTTAAGGAGGATGGGTTTTATGTCTTCACTAAATGTTTAATAAAATTCAGTGGTGAAGCCATTTGGTCCAGGGTTTTGTTGTTAGGTAGTTTTTTGATTAACAATCCAATTTTGTTGCTGGTTAATTGGTCTGTTCAGATTTTCTGTTTCTTTCTGGGTCAACTTTTTCTAGAAAGTTGTCCATTTCTTCTAGGTTATCCAGTTTGTTACCACATAATTTTTCATAGTATTCTCTAATGATTCTTTGTATTTCTGTGGTGTTCATAGTGATTTTTCCTTTTTCATTTCTGATTCTGTTTATTTGTGTAGACTCTTTTTTCTTGATACGTCTGGCTAGAGGTTTATCTATTTTGTTTATTTTCTTGAAGAACCAGCTCTTGCTTTCACTGATACTTTCTATTGTTTTATTCTTCTCAAATTTATTTATTTCTGCTCTAATCTTTATTATGTCCCTCCTTCTACTGACTTTGGGCCTCGTTTGTTCTTTTTCAAGTTTCATTAATTGTGAGTTTAGACTGTTCATATGGGATTGTTCTTCTTCCCAGAGGTAGGCCTGTATTGCAGTATACTTTCTTCTTAGCATGGCCTTTGCTGTGTCCCACAGATTTTGCAGTGTTGAATTATTGTTGTCATATGTCTCCATATATTGGTTGATCTCCGTTTTTATTTGGTCATTGATCCATTGGTTATTTAGGAGCATGTTGTGAAGCCTCCATGTGTTTGTGGGATTTTTCATTTTCTTTGCATAATTTATTTCTAGTTTCATACCTTTATGCTCTGAGAATCTGGTTGGTACTTTTTCAATCTTTTTGAGTTTTCCAAGGCTCTCTTTGTGGCCTAGGATATGATCCATTCTTGAAAATGTTCCAAGTGCACTTGAGAAGAATGTGTATTCTGCTGCTTTTGGGTGTAGAGTTCTGTAGATGTCTGTTACGGTCCCTCTGTTCTAATGTGTTGTTCAGTGCCTCTGCCTCCTTACTTATTCTCTGTCTGGTTGATCTGTCCTTTGGAGTGAGTGGAGTGTTGAAGTCTCCCAGAATAAATGCATTGCCTTCTATTTTCCCCTTTAATTCTGTTAGTATTTGTTTCACATATGTTGGTGCTCCTGTGTTGGGTGCATAGATATTTACAATGGTTATATCTTCTTGTTGGATTGACCCCTTTATCATTATGTAATGTCCTTCTTTTTCTCTTGTGACTTTCTTTGTTTTGAAGTCTATTTTGTCTGATACAAGTACTGCAACTCCTGCTTTTTTCTCCCTATTAGTTGCATGTAATATCTTTTTCCATGCCTTCACTTTTAGGCTGTGTATGTCTTTGGGTTTAAAGTGAGTTTCTTGTAGGCAGCATATATAGATAGGTCTTTTTTTTTTATCCATTCAGTGACTCTATGTCTTTTGATTTGTGCATTTAGACCATTTACATTAGAGTGATTATCGATATGTGTGCATTTGTTGCCATTGCAGGCTTTAGATTCATGGTTACCAAAAGTTCCAGGTTAACTTCCTTACTCTCTGAGAGTCTTACTTGGCTCACTTAGTATGCTATTACAAATACAATCTAAAGGTTCTTTTTTTCTCCTCCTTTTTCTTCCTCCTCCACTCTTTATATATTAGGTATCATATTCTGTACTCTTTGTGTATCCCTTGACTGATGTTGGGTAGCTGATTTAATTTTGTATTTGCTTAGTAATTTACTGTTCTACTTTCCTTACTGTTGTTTTATTACCTCTGGTGACAGCTATTTAGTTTTAGGAATACTTCCATCTATAGAAGTCCATCCAAAATACACCGTAGTGACAGTTTGTGGGAGGTAAATTCTCTCTGCTTTTGCCTATCTGGAAATTGTTTAATCCCTTCT
Source organism: Phataginus tricuspis (assembly GCA_029783875.1). NCBI lineage: Eukaryota > Metazoa > Chordata > Mammalia > Pholidota > Manidae > Phataginus > Phataginus tricuspis. Next base: position 16,315,235 of record JAQQAC010012171.1, on the reverse strand, counting down.
TCAAATTTAAATGATAATCTTGCTGGATAAAGTATTCTTGGTTCGAGGCTCTTCTGTTTCATTGCATTAAGTATATCTTGCCACTTCCTTCTTGCCTGTATGGTTCCTAATGAGAAATCTGATGATAGCCTGATGGGTTTTCCTTTGTATGTGATCTTCTTTCTTTCTCTGGCTGCTTTTAATAGTCTGTCCTTACCCCTGATCTTTGACATTTTAATTATTATATGTCTTGGTGTTGTGTTCCTTGGGTTCCTTGTGTTGGGAGATATGTGCACCTCCATGGCCTGAGAGATTATGTCCTTCTCCAGATTGAGGAAGTTTTCAGCAGTTATTTCTTCAAAAACATTTTCTATCCCTTTTCGTCTCCTTTTTCTGGTACCCTATAATGTGAATATTGTTCTGCTTGGATTGGTCACATGGTTCTCTCAATATTCTTTCATTCTTAGAGATCCTTTTTTTCTCTCTGTGTCTCAGCCTCTTTGTATTCCTCTTCTCTAATTTCTATTTCATTTATCATCTCCTCCACTATATCTAATCTGCTTTTAAATCCTTCCATTGTATGTTTCATTTCTGATACTGTGTTCTGTAATGATTGGATCTCCAACCAGAATTCATTCCTGAGTTCTTGAATATTTTTATGTACCTCCATGACAATGTTTATGCTTTTTATTTTGAAATCTCTTCCAGAAAGATTCATGAGGTTGGTTTCATTTGACTCTTTCTCTGGTGTATGTATGATTTTGCTCTGAACCATGTTTCTTTGACATTTCATATTTGTATGTGGCGCCCTCTAGTGTCCAAAAGCTCTACTCTCTGGAGCTGCTCAGCCCCTGGAGCAATATTGGTGGTTGCAGGGGAATCAGGAGAGTAAAGAGCTGTGTCCTTCTTCCTGGCTGCTATGCCTGACTCCACTGCCAGAAACGGTGGGCCGAGCACACAGGTATAAGCCTCTATGCTTTGTGTTTGTAGCTGCTGTATGTGGGGCTTCCTTCTGGCTGGCCTAACGCCAGGGCAGGGTTTTCTGGTTTGCAAGCCATGTGTGGGCTGGCCAGGAGGAAGGTGCAGCGGGCTGTGTATCACCGAGGGTGGCCTTGGAGCTGCATAGCCAGCCAGCAGCTGGAACGCTTCAAAATCGTGAAAGTTCCCAATCTGCTGGACAGAGAGCACCTGGACAATTTTTTCTACCTGTCCCTTCTCCTGAGCAGTAAGCTCTGTGCAATCCTTGACTCTTTAGCTGCCCTCTTGGTCTTAGGAAGTCTCTTAGACTGCCCGCCTTTCTTTTGTCCCAGAGCAGCTGGATATGGATCCCTGTTTCCACAAGTGGCTGGAATCTCAGTCTCTCCAGGCATTCTGCCTGTCTTAGTTTTCCAGCCCCCGTAATCACCAGAGCACTATGCAGTGTAGGTTTGTGCTCCTAGAGCAGATCTCCAGAGCTAGGTGTTCAGCAGTCCCAGGCCTCCACTCCCTCCTGGCTCCATTTCTCTTCCTCCCGCTAGTAAGCTGGGATGGGGGAAGGGCTTTGGTCCTGCCAGGCTATGGCTTTGGTATGTTATCCTATTCTGTGAGGTCTATTCTTTTCTCTAGGTGTATGAAATCTGGCGCAGCCCTCTTTCCTGTTACTCTTTCAGGATTAGTTGTATTAATTATATTTTTGTATTATATGTGGGTTTAGGAGGAGGCCTCTGTCTCACCTCTCATACTGCCATCTTTAATCATCTCTCACCATGCTATCTATTTACACGATGCCTGTGGCTGCTCCCCAGGCAGACCTGTCATAGGCTCACAAAGCCTGAAAACACTTCTATCTGGTCTTTTGCAGAGAACATTTAATGAACCATGAAGTGAATTGGTTAAAATAATTGAAAGAAAATGTAAGTGAATGTTTATTTGATTTGGAATAGGAGTTTCTCAGTGTAACAGCTAAGTAAGAAACCTTGAATGCAGTATTTCGTATATTGGACATTTAATCCACTCAACAAAGAAACAATGTTCCAGGTCAAATGAAAAACTGGGAAATATGTCCACAGAGATGGTTTCATTTCCTCCCAAGCTGTATGCATGCCCCTATGCTATTCTTCCATAAAAAGATGGAATTGGTTTTCCCTTCCTTGAATCTGGGCTACCTCTATGATTTGCTTTGAATAAGAGAATGTAGTGAAAGTATGTTTTGTCACTTCTGAGCCTGGACCTCAAGAGTCATGCCAGTGTCTGAATACCTGGAATCCATCCCCAACAAGCCCAAGCCAGCTCTATGAGGATGCAAGACCCTGCAGAGGGAAGCCTAGCTGTCCCATACTTTCACCCATCTTAGGGGAGGTGGCCCTCAGGTGAGGGAGGCCATCTGGCAACAGGCAGCTGCCAGCTGGTCACAAAGTACAAGTGAGCCCAGCCATAGCTGGACATGCCCACCCCCAAATTAATGACCCAGAGGGCTGGAAGGAGAGAAATGGTGTTCTTTTAAGTCAGGTAGATTTGGGGGATTTATTCACAGATAACTGACAGTTATGATTTACATGAGAACCAAAGAACCCATCTTCTTAGTAAAGAATATTAACACATCAATAAGTAGTTTTCACTTTTTTCTTTAAAAATTGTTTTTGATTCTCACCTAACACTTCCAATATGGGTCTACATGATAGTTCCTGACATTGCTTATCTTTTCTTCCATCTGCTTAGTGGTTGTGAGGGCAGTCTAACATTTTTCACTAAATTCAGTTTTGACACGTAGAGGTTTGTTGGTTATATTCCAGTCTCTGAGATAATGACTTATTTTCCTTTGGATATATATTCTGAAGTAGGATTGCTGGGTCAGATGGTAGTTCTATTTAATTCTTCAATTAACATCCTTACTGTTTTTTCCAAAGTGATTGTACCAGTTTACATTCACATCACAGTATAAGGGCTCCCTTTTCTCCACATCCTCACCTCATACTACTTCTTGTATTTTTGATAAGACGTCTTAGCAAGTCACGGTGGTATTAATTTGCATTTCCCTGATGATTAGTGATGTGAAGCATCTTTTGATGTACCTATTGGCCATCTCTGTATCTTCTTTAGGAAAATCTCTACTCAGGTCTTTTGCCCATTTTTAATTGGGTTATTTGTTTTTTGCTATTGAATTATATGTGTTCCTTATATATTTTGTTGTTTATACCTTCTCAGATAAGTGGTTTGCAATATTTTACCCCATTCACTAGGCTGCCTTTTCATTTTGTTGGTTTTCTTTGCTGAGAAGCAGCTTTTTAGTTTGAGGTGGTTCCACTTGTTAATTTTTGCTTTTGTTGCATGTTTCTGGTGTCAAAAAAATAATTGCCAAGGGAGCTTACTCCAGTGTTTTCTTCTAGGAGTTTCATGGCTTCAGGATTTATGTTCAAGTCTTTAATCCATTTTGAACTGATTTTTGTGTATGATGTACAATAGGGGTCCTATTATTTTGCATATGGATATGAAGTTTTCCCAAAATATTTTATGAAGACCTATCCTTTCTTCGTTCTTTATTCTGGGCTCTTCTGTCAAAAATTAATTGGCTTAATTGAAAATAACATGCATTGCTTTATTTTTGGACTATTTTGTTTTATTGATCTATGTGTCTGTTTTTAATACCATAGTGTTTTGCTTAGTATAAGTTTCAATACCATAGTGTTTTGTAATATTTGAATATTTTTATTCAAATATTTATTACAAAATATTTGAATATTTTGTAATGTTTGAAGTTAGGAAGTGTTATGTATAAGTTTCAATACCATAGTTAGTAATATAGTTTGAAGTTAGGAAGTGTTATGGCTACAGCTTTGTTCTTTTTCAAGATTATTTTGGCTATTTGGGGTCTTTTGTGGTTCCATATCAATTTTAGGATTTTTTTTCTGTTTATGTGAAAAATGTCATTTGAATTTTCATACGGACTGCATTGAATCTGTAGATCTCTTTAGATAGTATGGTTATTTTACATTTTAATTTTTCCAATCCATTAGCATGGAATATCTTTCCGTTTATTTGGGTCTTCATTAATTTCTTTCTTCAGTGTCTGAAAGTTTTCAATGTACAGATCTTTTACCTCCTTGTTAAATTTATCCCCAAGTATTTTATTCTTTTTGATGTTATTGCAAATGGGATTGATTTCTTAATTTCTCTTTCCAATAGCTTGGTCTTAGTGTATAGAAATGTAACAGATTTTTTCTAGGAATTTGCATACTTCAACTTTATTGAATTCACTCATCAGTTCTAACAGATCTTTTGATAGCATATTTAGGGCTTTTTATACATAATATCATGTCATCTGCAGAGAAAATTTTACTTCTTATTTCCAATTTGGATGCTTTTTATTTCTTTTTCGTGCCTAATTGCTCTGTCTAGGACTTCCAGTACTATGTTGAATAGAATACTTGTGTTGTTTCTGATCTTAAAGGAAAAGCTTTCTGCTTTTCAGCAGTGAGTATGATATTTTCTATGAGCTTGGCATATGTGGCCTTTATTATGTTGCAGTGTACTCCATTTATATCTAATTTATTGACAGTTTTTATGTGAAAGGATTGTGAATTTTGTCAAATTCTTTTCTTGTATGTATTGCAATGGTCATATGATTTTTTTATTAAGGTATCATTGATATATAATCTTATGTTCAGGTTTCACATGAGCAACATTGTGGTTAATACATTCCCCCCATTATCAAATCCCCACCACATACCCCATTACAATCACTGCCCATCAGCATAGTAAGATGCTATAGAGTCACTACTTGTCTTCTCTGTGTTATACTTCCTTCCCTGTGCCACCTGTATATTATGTGTGCTAATCATAATACTCCTTAATCACCTTATCTCTCTCTTCCCACCCATCCTCCCCAGTCCATTTAGGTAACTGTTAGTCCATTCTTGGGTTCTGTGAGTCTGCTGCTGTTTTGTTCCTTCAGTTTTTTCTTTGCTTTTGTGCTCCACATATGAGTGAAATCATTTGATACTTGTCTTTTTCGGCTTTGCTTATTTCACTGAGCATAATACCCTCTAGCTCCATCCATGTTGTTGCAAATGGTAGGATTTGTTTTCTTCTTATGGCTGAATAATATTCCATTGTGTATATGTACCACATCTTCTTTATCCATTCATCTACTGTTGGACACTTAGGCTGTTTCCATGTCTTGGCTATTGTAAATAGTGCTACAATAAACATAGGGGTGCTGTATTTTTAAATCTGTGATCCTGTTTTCTTAGGGTAAATTCCTAGGAGTGGAATTACTGGATCAAATGGTATTTGTATTTTTAGTTTTTGGGGAACATCCATAATGCTTTCCACAATGTTTGAGCTAATTTACATTCTCACCAGCAGTGCAGGAGGTTCCCCTTTCTCCAGATCCTTACCAGCACTTGTTGTTGTTTGTCTTTTGGATGTTGGCCATCCTAACATGTGAGGTGATATCTCATTGTGGTTTTAATTTGCATTTATCTGATAATTAGTGATGTGGAGCATCTTTTCATGTGCCTGTTGGCCATCTGAATTTCTTCTTTGGAGAAGTGTCTGTTCAGACACTCTGCCCATTTTTTAATTGGGTTATCTGCTTTTTGGGTGTTGAAGCATGTGAACTCTTCATATATTTTGGATGTTAGCCCCTTATCAGATGTGTCATTTATGAATATATTCTCCCATACTGTAGGATGCCTTTTTGTTCTACTGATGGTGTCCTTTGCTATACAGTAGATTTTTAGTTTGATGTAGTCCCACTTGTTCAGTTTTGTTTTTGTTTCCCTTGCCCAAGGAAATATGTTCATGAAAAAGTTGCTCATGAGACTTTGCCTATATTTTCTTCTAAGAGTCTTATGGTTTAATGACTTACATTCAGGTCTTTGATCCATTATGAGTTTACTTTTGTGTATGGAGTTGGAGAGTAATCTAGTTTCATTCTCTTACATATAGCTGTCCAGTTTTGCCAACACCAGTTGTTGAAGACACTGTCATTTCCCCATTGTATGCCCATAGTTCCTTTATCATATATTAATTGGCCATATATGTGTGGGTTTGTATCCAGGCTCTCTATTCTGTTCCATTGATCTATGGCTCTGTTCTTGTGCCAGTACCAAATTGTCTTGATTACTGTAGCTTTGTAGTAGAGCTTGAAGTTGGGGAGTGTAATCCTCCTGACGTTATTTTTCCTTCTAAGAATTTTTTTGGTTATTTGGAGTCTTTTGTGGTTCCGTATGAAATTTAGAACCATTTGCTCTAATTCATTGAAGAATGCTATTGTTATTTTGATAGGGATTGCACTGAATCTGTAGATCGCTTTGGACAGGATGGCTATTTTGACAATTTTAATTCTTCCTACCCAAGAGCATGGGATGTATTTCCACTTATTAGTGTCCTCTTTAATTTCTTTCAAGAGTGTCTTGTAGTTTTCATGGTATAGGTTTTTCACCTCCTTGGTTAGGTTTATTGCCAGGTATTTTATTCTTTTTGATGCAATTGTGAATTGAATTGTTTTCCTGATCTCTCTTTATGGTAGTTCATCATTAGTATATAGGAATGCAACAGATTTCTATGTATCCTGAGACTTTGCTGAATTCAGATATTAGTTCTGGTAGTTTTTTATGTACAATATCATGTCATTTGCAAACAGTAACAGTTTAACTTCTTCCTTACCAGTCTGGATGTCTTTTATTTCTTTGTGTTATCTGATTGCCATGGCTAGGACCTCCAATACTATGTTGAATACCAGTGGAGAGAGTGGGCATCCTTGTCTGGTTCCCTATCTTAAAGGAAAGTCTCTCAGCTTCTTGCTGTTAAGTATGATGTTGGCTGTGGATTTGTCAAATATGGCCTTTAATATGTTGATGTATTTGCCCTCTATATCCATTTTGTTGGGAGTTTTTATCATGAATGGGAGTTGAATTTTCTCAAATGCTTTTTCAACATCTATGGAGATGATCATGTAGTTTTTGTCCTTTTTGTTGATGTGGATGATGATGGATTTTCTAATATTGAACCATCCTTGCATCCCCGGAATAAATCCTACTTGATCATGCTGGATGATCTTTTTGATTTGTATTTGAATTTGGTTTACTAATATTTTGTTGAGTATTTTTGTGTCTATGTTCATCAGGGATATTAGTCTGTAGTTTTCTTTTCTGTGGTGCCTTTGCCTGGTTTTGGCTTTAGAGTGTGTTGTCTTCATAGAGTGAGCTTGGAAGTATTCCCTCCTCTTCTAATTTTTGGAAAAATTTTAAGGAGCATGGGTATTAAATCTTCTCTAAATGTCTGATAAAATTCAGTGGTGAAGCCATCTGGAGTTTGTTCCTGGGTAGTTTTTAAAAATTTATTTTGGTATCATTAATCTACAATTACATGTGCAACATTATGGTTATTAAACTACCCACTTCATCAGGTCCCACCTATCAACCCGATTACAGTCACTGTCCATAAGCGTAGTGAGATGCTATAGAATCACTACTTGTCTTCTGTGAGTTGTACAGCCCTTCTGGTGCCCCCCCAACATTACGTCTGCTAATCGTAATGCCCCTTTTTCCCCCTTGTCCCTCCCTTCCCATACATCCTCCCCAGTCCCTTTCCCTTTGGTAACTGTTAGTCCATTCTTGGGTTCTGTGAGTCTGCTGCTGTTTTGTTCCTTCAGTTTTTTTTTTCTTTGCTCTTATGCTCCACATATGAGTGAAATCATCTGATACTTGTCTTTTTCAGCTTGGCTTATTTCACTGAGCATAATACCCTCTAGCTCCATTGATGTTGTTGCAAATGGTAGGATTTGTTTTCTTCTTATGGCTGAATAATATTCCATTGTGTATATGTACCACATCTTCTTTATCCATTCATCTACTGATGGACACTTAGGTTGCTTCCATTTCTTGGCTATTGTAAATAGTGCTGAGATAAACATAGGGGTGCGTCTGTCTTTTTGAAACTGGGCTGCTGCATTCTTAGGGTAAATTCCTAAGAGTGGGATTCTTGGGTCAAACGGTATTTCTATTTTGAGTTTTTTTGAGGAACTTCCATACTGCTTTCCATAATGGTTGAACTAATTTTCATTCCCACCAGCAGTGTAGGAGGGTTCCCTTTTCTCCACATCCTCGCCAACATTTGTTGTTGTTTGTGTTTTGGATGTTGGCCATCCTCACTGGTGTGAGGTGATATCTCATTGTGGTTTTAATCTGCATTTCTCTGATGATTAGCGATGTGGAGCATCTTTTCATGTGCCTTTTGGCATCTGAATTTCTTCTTTGGAGAAGTGTCTATTCATGTCCTCTGCCCATTTCTTAATTGGATTATTTGATTTCTGTTTGTTGAGGTGCATGAGCTTTTTATATATTTTGGATGTCAACCCCTTATTAGATATATCATCTATGAATATATTCTCCCATACTGTAGGATGTCTCTTTGTTCTATTGATGGTGTCCTTGCTGTACAGAAGCTTTTCAGCTTGATATAGTCCCACTTGTTCATTTTTGCTTTTGTTTCCCTTGCCTGGGGAGATATGTTCATGAAGAAGTCACTCATGTTTATGTCCAAGAGATTTTTGCCTATGTTTTTTTCTAAGAGTTTTATGGTTTCATGACTTACATTCACGTCTTTAATCTATTTTGAGTTTACTTTTGTGTATGGGGTTGGACAGTAGTCCAGTTTCATTCTCTTACATGTAGCTGTCCAGTTTTTCCACCACCAGCTGCTGAAGAGGCTCTTATCTCCCCATTCTTGGGTAGTTTTTTGATTACCAATTCAATTTCTTTTCTGGTAATTGATCTGTTCAGATTTTCTTTTTCTTCCCTGCTCAGCCATGGAAGGTTGGGTTTTTCTAGAAAGTTGTCCATTTCTTCTAGGTTATGCCATTTGTTAGCACATAATTTTTCATAGTATTCTCTAATAATTCTTTGTATTTCAGTGGTGTCTGTAGTGATTTTTCCTTTCTCATTTGTGATTCTGTTTGTGTGTGTAGATTCCCTTTTTCTCTTAATAAGTCTGGCTAGGGGTTTATTTATTTTGTTTATTTTCTCAAAAATCAGCTCCTGGTTTTATTAATTCTTTCTATTGTTTTATTCTTCTCAATTTTATTCATTTCTTCTCTGATCTTTATTATGACTCTTCTTCTGCTGACTTTGGGCTTTATTTGTTCTTCTTTTTCAGTTTCAGTAATTGTGACTTTAGACTTTTCTTTTGGGATTGTTCTTCCTTCTTTAAATAGGCCTGGATTTCTATATACTTTACTCTTAGAACTGCCTTCATTGCATCCCACAGAAGTTGGGGCATTAAGCTGTTGTCTTCATTTGTCTCCATATTATTGCTTGATCTCGGTTTTTATTTGGTCATTGATCCATTGATTATTTAGAAGCATGTTCCTAAGCCTCCATGTATTTGTGAGCCTTTTTTGTTTTCTTTGTACAATTGATTTCTAGTTTCATACCTTTGTAATCTGAGAACTTTGTTGGTACAATTTCAGTCTTTTTGAATTTACTGAGGCTCTTTTTCTGGCCTAGTATGTGATCTATTTCTGGAAAATGTCCAAGGGTACACTTGAGAAGAATGTGTATCCTGCTGCTTTTGGGTGCAGTGTTGTGTAGGTGTCTGTTAGGTTAATCTGTTCTAAAGTGTTGTTCAGTGCCTCTATCTCCTTACTTATTTTATGTCTGGTTGATCTGTCCTTTGGAGTGAGTGGTGTGTTGAATTGTCCTAGAACGAATGCATTGAATTATATTTCCCTCTTTAGTTCTGTTAGTATTTGTTGCATAAATTTGGTGCTCTTATGTTGGGTGCATAGGTATTTATAATGGTATATCCTCTTGTTGGACTGACCCTCTTATCACTATATAATGTCCTTCTCTGTCTCTTGTTACTTTCTTTGTTTTCTAGTCTATTTTATCTGATACAAGTATTGCAACTCCTGCTTTTTTCTCCCTATTGCTTGTATGAAATATCTTTTTCCATCCCTTCAGTTTTAGTCTGTGTATGTCTTTGGGTTTGAAGTCAGTGTCTTATAGGCAGCATACAGATGGCTCTTTTTTTGATCCATTCAGTGACTCTATGTCTTTTGATTGGTGCATTCAATCCATTTACATTTCAGTTGATTATCAATAGATATGTACTTATTGCCATTGCAGGCTTTATATTCATGGTTATCAAAAGTTCTAGGGCAGTTTCTGTCCTAACAGTCTAACTTAACTCACTTATTATGCTATTATAAACACATTTTGAACATTCTTTATTTTCTCCCTATTTTTCCTTCCTCCTTCTTTCTTTATATCTTCTGTACTCTTGTGTATCCCTTGATTGACTTTGTGGGTAACTGATTCAATTTTGCATTTGGTTAGTAATTATTCTGTACTCTTTGTGTATCCCTTGACTGACTTTATGTGTATCTGATTTAATTTTGCATTTCATTAGTAATTAATTAATTAATTGGTTTACTTCCCTTACTGTGCTTTTATTTTCTCTCGTGACAGCTATTTAGCCTTATGAGCACTTCCATCCTGAGCAGTCCCTTTAAAATACACTGTAGAGATGGTTTGTCGTAGGTAAATTCCCTCAATGTTTGCTTATCTGGGAATTGTTTAATCCCTCCTTCAAATTTAAATGATAATGTTACTGGGTAGATTATTCTTGGTTTGAGGCCCTTCTGTTTCATTGCATTGAATATATCATGCCACTCCCTTCTGGCCTATAAGGTTTCTGCTGAGAAGTCTGATGATAATCTGATGGGTTTTCCTTTGTAGGTGATGTTTTTTCTCTCTCATCTGCTTTTAATACTCTTTCCTTGTCCTTGGTCTTTACCATTTTAATTTTTATATGTCTTGGTGTTGTCTTGGGTTCCTTGTGTTGGGATATATGTGCACTTTCATGGTCTGAGGGATTATGTCCTTCCTCAGACTGGGGAAGTTTTCAGCAATTATTTCTTCAAAGACACGTTCTATCCCTTTATCTCTCTCTTCTGGTACCCATATAATGCAAATATTATTCTGCTTGGATTGGTCATGGAATTCTTTTAATATTATTTCATTCCTAGAGATCCTTTATTTCTCTCTATGCCTCAGCTTCTTTGTATTTCCTGTTCTCTAATTTCTTTTGCATTTACAGTCTCCTCTACCTCATCTAATCTGCTTTTAAATCCCTCCTTGTAAGTTTCATTTCAGCTACGGTATTTTTTGTCTATCTCCTTCCTGAATTCCTCCCTTAGCTCTTGAATATTTTTCTGTAACTCTATTAGTATGCTTATGATTTTTATTTTGAATTCTTTTTTAGGAAGATTGGTCATTTCAATCTTCCACATCACAGAAGTGCCTAGCTTCTGGGCACTAGAGGGTGCCGCCTACTCAAACCTAATATTTCTCACTATCCAATAGGATTATGAGAAGGCAGAAGAACCTGTTCAACCCCAAATCCTTCAAACACCAGAAAGAGGGCTCAGTGAGCCTGCCTCCACTGTCAGGGCCAGTGAGCTGCGTATAGGGGGCAGCCTCTGCATTAAGCCCTGTAGTTGCTGGGACTGCTCTCTGGCTGGTCTGGAGCATTTGCAGGGGTAGCAGGTTTGTGCGCAGGTGCTGTTGGGGAGGAAGAAGCAGCAGGCTGCTTATATTGGTGGGGGGGTCCTCAGGGCTGCATTGGCAGCCAAGGGGATGTAGTTCCTGAAGCTCCTGAAAGTTCCCAACCTGCTGTGCTGAGTGTGGTGGGACGATTTTGTTCACCTGTTCCTTCTCCTGAATCCTTGCCCCTTTGGCAGACCTATCATTGTTGGGAAGTTTTTCAAAGCGCCCACCTTTCTTTTGTCCCAGGGCAGCTGGTTGTGAGAACCTGTTTGCAGTTTTAGTCTCTGAGTTCAGTTTTCAGCCCCTCTAATCTCCAGAGCACCATGCAATGTGGGTTTGTGCTCCCAGAGTAGATCTCCAGGGCTGGGTATTTGGAAGTCCTGGGCTTCTATTCCCACTCCACTCTGATTCTCTTCCTCCCACTGTGAGCTGGGGTGGGAGGTGTGCTTGGGTCCCGCCAGGTTATGGTTTTATTACTTTACTGTTTTCCGTGAGATGTTCCCTTTTTGCAGATGTAGACTGGCTGGTGCAATCTTATTTCTGGTCATTCTTTTAGGAATAGTTGTATTTGCTGTATTTTCATATTATATGTGGTTTTGGGAGGAGATTTCTGCCTCACTTTTCACGCCGCCATCTTTTTTCCACCTCAGTCATATGATTTTTATCTTTTATTCTATTAATGTGATGAATGACATCAATTGATTTGCCTATGTTGACACACCCTTGTAACCAAGGAATAAATCCCATTTGATCATGATGTATTATCATTTTAATGTACTGTTGAATTTGAGTTTCTAGTATTTTCTTTTAGGATTTTCACATATATATTCATCAGGGATATTGGTCTGTAATTTTATTATCTTATAGTCTGTATCAGTAATTTTAGCTGTATGAGTTTATAAATGTTCCTTCCTCTTCTACTTTTTGGAAGTGTTTGAAAAGGATTGCTATTCTTCTTTAAACATTTGGTAGAATTCACCGGTGAAGCTAACTTGTGGACTTTTCTTTGTTGGGAGGTTTTGGTTACTAATTGACTCTCCTTACAAATAATTAGTGTGTTTATATTTTCTGATTCTTCATTATTCAGTTGTATGTTTCTAGGAATTTATCCATTTATTTATGGTTATCTAATTTATTGCTTTATAATAATTCATATTCGTTGCTTATGATCCTTCATATGTATTGTCAGTTGTAATGTCTCCTCTTTCGTTTATGATTTTATTTATTTGATTCTTCTTTTTTCTTAGTTATTCTATCTAAAAGTTTGCCAATTTTACTTATCTCAAAAAGCCAGTGCTTGATATCATTCATCTTTCCTATTTTCTTTTCAGTCCATTTTTTATTTATTTTCACTGTGGTTTTTGTGATGTCTTTCCTTCTATTAACTTTAAGCTTTATTTGTTCTCTTGTTTTACTTCCTTGAGGTGTAAAGTTAGGTTGTTTATTTGAGCTTTTTTCTTTTTTAAAGTAATTATTTACTACTAAGAACTTCCCTGTTAAAACTGCTTTTGCTGTAACCCATAAGTTTTGGAATGATGTTTTCCTGTTTTCATTTGTCAAGATATTTTTTGATGCCTTCTTTGAGAAACTGGTTGTTTAGTAGCATGTTGTTTAATCTACACATATTTATAAATTTTCCAGTTTTAGTTTTATACCACTGTGGTCAGAAAAGATGTTGATATGATTTCAATCTTCTTGAATTTACTTGAACTTGTCTTGTTATCTAATATATGATCTATCCTGGAGAATGTCTCATGTGTACTTGGGAAGAATGTGTATTGGATGGAATGTTCTGTATGTTTGGTAGGTCCATCTAATCCATGTGCAGAGTGAGTTCAATGTTCCTTATTAATTTTCTACACATTGTTGAAAGTGGGGTACTGAAGTCCCCTACAATTATTGTATTACTATCTATTTCTCTTATAATTTACATATTTAGGTGTTTAAATGTTAAGTGCATAAAATAAACATTTACAATTGTTATAGCTTCTTCATGAACTGACCCCTTTATCATTATATAATGTCTTTCTTTGTCTATTGTTACAGTTTTTTGCTTAAAGTCTATTTTGTCTAATAGAAGGAATAGTTGTCTTACTTTATTTTGGTTTTCATTTGCATGTAACATCTTCCATCCTTCCCTTTTAGTCTATGTGTCCTTAAAGGTGAAATGATTTTCTTGTAAGCAGCATATAGTTGATTTTGTTTTTTAATACAGTCACTCTATGTCTTCTGATCAAAGAATTTAGTCAATTTATTTGGTCTATTTAAAATGTTTATTAATAATATGGTCTTACTGTTGATATTTTATTAATTGTTATCTGGTTGTTTTGTAGGCCCTTTGTTCCTCTTTTGCTCTCTTCCTTTCAGATTTGATGATTTTCTGTAGTGGTATGCTTTTATTACTTTCTCTTTACCTTTTTGTCTCTAATATTGACTTCTGCTTTGTGGTTACCATGAGGCTTGCATAGATATCTCAGTCATAATGGTTTATTTTAAACTGTTAACAAATTAACTTCAGATGCATACAAAAGCTCTATATTTTTAAATTCCTCCTCCAACATTTTTTTGATGTCACAGTTTTCATGCTTTATATTGTATATACAGTAACAAAATATTGTAATTATAGTTATATTTAATACTTTTGTGTTTACCTTTTTACAAGAGTTATAATTGATTTACCACCACTGTACAATATTATCTGACAATAATTATATAGTTGCCTTTAGTAGTGATTTTTAAGCACTCATATGTTTTCATGTTACTATTTAGTATTTTAGTTTCAACTTGAAGAAGTCCCTTTAACATTTATTGTAAGGCCAGTCTAGTGGTGATTAATTCTTTCAGCTTTTGTTTGTCCTTCAATTCTGAAGAACTTTGCTGGGTAGACTATTCTTGGTTGGTAGTTTTTTTTCCTTTCAGCACTTTGAATATATTATCTCTTTCCTTTCTGCCTGCAAAAATTCTGCTGAAAAATCCACTGATGTTATAGGGATTCAGACATAAGCTGGAATAGTATGCAGTCAAATTTTCCTTGCCAAGGAAAATCTTTCAGATAATGCTTTTGACTGCTCCATCTGTGCTGAGCCTGAGGAGGAAAGCTACAGCACATGCTTGTGTGGCCCATTTGAAAACTGTTTTGTTTGTTGTTTGTTTAATGTATTCCTGAGAGACTTATGAATGTTGAGCCCTGTTGAATACCACAACTAGGTAATTTAAGGGCCTGTCTCTCAGGTGACAGTCATAAAAGTTGGGGCATCAGATGTGTAGGGAGATGCTGAAGACTTGCTTTTATTGTTGAAGCGAGTTAGAGGGAGAGGTAGGGGAAGTGCCCACTGGCTCTTTCAAGCTCCTGGGAGGATCACAATCACACCTGGATGCATGCTAATTAGAAACCGGACTAACAGGTAGCAGCTTATAAATTATGCAGTCAAACTCCTTCCAGGGAAAGACTAGGAAATGAGCATTTTTGCCTGCTCTCTCAGTAATGAGCCCTGGGGGAGAACTGAAGAGAGTGCCAAGTGCCTGTTAATAACTGTTTTTTTTTTTGCTCTATTCCTTGGAACTCATGAGTACAAGTTCTGTTGGGCTTTCACAGCTGGGTGATTTGGAGGCCATTCTTTGGATGGCAGTCTTGAAGCTTGCAGCACCAGATATGTTGTCCAAATCCTTTGCTCTTCAGGTAGAAGCTGGAAGTTGAGCTTTCCTCCTTATTGTATGATGTTGTGCAAGGTTTGGGTTTATGGTGAAAGAGTGCCTCAGCCTTTCCTACTCATTTAAATGGGAGTATTTTTCCAGTTGTCCAATGTACGGGAGTCAGTGCAGACCAAGCTTTGGCTTTACATGGTCTCAGATTCCAGTCCCAGTTCTACCACTTTGTAGCTGTATGAGTTTAGGGAAGTTGTTAAACTTCTCTTAGCCTGATTCAGGACCTACATCATGGAGGAATGCAATCATTATGAAAGGCCATTATTTCACAGTACTGAGATCATGCTTGGCATGTTAATTAGTAACTTTGCTATTATTTTATTATTTCCTTGGATTCTCTGATGGTGCTATATGCTTCTTGTCCCTGAAGCTTGTTTTGCTTCAGGCCAACTTGTGTTTCAGGGTTCAAATCAAGTGTCCCATTTTCCCATGATCTCTCCTGTTAGGTGTCCCTATGTTTCATTTGAACCCCTATGTTTTCTCTCTTTTAGTATTGTTCATTAATTATAATAACCAATTTACTTGTACATATTCTTTCATAGGTTGAAGTATCCTGGAGGTCTGGAATTATGTTTAATTCTTATTTTTTATTTAAATATCTAAAATATTTTCTGATATTTAATAAGGGCATGAGGCAAGCATTGAATGTTTATGAAATGACTAACTAAATGAACAAGTGAATTAGGCAATGCCAGATTATTACCTTATAATGAATTATTGTGTACTTTCTGTATAGATAGGGTATAGGTAGTGAGTGGTTGGAGTGGAGGATAGGTAATAATTGGTTGTGGGGTGGATTAAGTGTTGAAAAGGTATGGGGTGTGAAGTAGATAGTGAATATGTATGTGTTTATGTAGATAGTGAGTTTAGAAAATGTGAACTTAGATCTAGAGTTGGACATGGACTTCTTGACTCTGACTTGTAGTACCTCAGACATGAGCCCTACAACTGAACTTGGAACTAGACCTCACATCTATACCTGGATATGACCTTAGACCTGGAACATGGATCTGAAATGTGGATCTGAACCTTGACTCTGAAACTAGGCTGTATCCCTGACCTTGAATCTGGACATTTATTCTGGATGTAGGGCATTATTAGACATTGACTCTGGATGTAGGGCATGGATTTATCTGGACCCTGGAACTGGGTCAGAATCTGGGCATGGTCCTGGGAATTTGTTAGAACTTAGACCTTAAACTTGAATACTGATCTGACTTTTATCTCTATTTTGGACCTCAATACTAGGCCCAGCCATGTGATTTGGAACTTTAACTCAGACTAGGATCTTGAATCTGGATTTTAGACCTGGATTTTACCTTGTCTTGGACATGATACCTGGACACTAGTCATGGACCTGACTAACAACTTGTGATTGGTTCTGTACATGGACCTTGGTCTTGGACATTAGGCCAGGAACTAGACCAAGACTTAGACCTGGAACCTGGACCTTGAGCTTAAGTAGTGTACCTATACTCCAGATCCTGACATTGGAACTTGGACTTGATATGTCCAGTACAATTAACCTGATTTGAAACCTGGATATTGGACTTGGACTTAGACTTGTGCCTGGACATGGATCTGAACCTTGGAACTGGGCCTTTTATCTTTGTGTTAGATATATGCCCTAGATCTAACTTGGGCTTGGAACTGATATTTGAAACTTGTACATTGGCTGAGGCTTTGGATATGAGAATGCGACCTCATACCTTGTTTTGCTTTGGACACTGGATTTGGAAAAATCTAGACACAAAGTTGAAGTCCAATGTCCGGGTCTAAATGCCAGTGTCCACTTTTCTATTCTAGGTCCATGTCCAAGGTCTAAATCCACAGTCAAAACTTGAGGTTCAGTTCCAGGGTTTAGGTAAAAGATCTAAGGTCTATGGGTAATGCCCATGTCCAGGCCTATGCCCAGATCCAGGTCCAGGTTAAAGGTCTAAGCCCAGGAGCATATCTGAAGTCAAGTGCAAGTGAATGGAAAAATACAAGACTAATATCTAGGTTTATACTTCGTATTTAAATCTTACTGCATGGTCCAATGCCCATATTAAAGGTCATGCCTACATCTAGGTCACAATTGTAGATCTAATTTTAGAGGTTAATATACAATATCTGGTTCAAAGGAACAGGTTCAGGTCCAGTTCCAAGGTCAAGGGCCAAGGATCTAGATCCAGTTTGAGGTTCAAGGTCAAGAGCCAAGGTGCTTTTCCTGTTATTTAGGTCTAGTATTGAAGGGCAGGTACCTGTTCCACATCCAGAGTCATATCAAGATCCAGGCCAAAGGTCTAGGTGCAATGTTCAGGTCTAGCAGTTGTGGAAAGCAGTTTTTATAATAAGGTATTCAGATTTACACATAACTTTCTAAAGAAACTACCTACTTAGAAATGGAGCAAATTGTGATGAATCTAAGCAGCATATGTGAACAGGATCCTAGAGTCACATATTGTTCTTAAAATTATCTTCTTATTTCTCTGGAGAGCAGGTTATAATGAAAGAATATTTATGTAAATGAGTCCATAATCACATATTTTTCTCAAATATACCAAATAAGGATACCAAAGCAGAATTTTTGCAAGCAGTGGTATAAATGTAAACAAGTTCAGTAGCACACATTGTTCTTAAAAGTTCTTAGTTGGAATTAGAATAAATCTAGATGAAATTGGAATATACAAAAAGCAGTCCAAGAAGAAAACAAAATCAAAATCAGACATTCCTCTTTAAAGGAAGTTATTGTCTATTAGAATCTACTGAGGTAAATGTAAGATTTATATGACACAGTTTACAAACACATTCTTCTCAACTGTACTATTTGAGTTTGAGGAATCACAGCAATATCTGTGAAAACAATAATATATGTGTAACTGAACTCAGTATCATAAATTGTTCTTAAAATTATGTCCTTATTTTGGGTTACATGAAATCTACTGCACACAAACAAGAAGTAAGCAAACAAGCTTAAAGTTCTTTGCATGATAAAACAGCTTTATATGGGCAAAAGAGACAGAAGTGCACTTACATCTCAAAAGTACTTTCTCACTGTTCAAGCAAGTGGGTAATTTTTGTAGAAAGAAGAGTATAAAGGCAAATAAGTTCAATCTATGACACTTTTCTCTGACGTAATCTCTTATTGCCTAATAGAATACACTGAGATGAATATAAGATTTATATGAGAAAAAAAGCTCAGAAACACACATCCTTTGCAATTACACTTTCTTCCTGTTGGAACAAATTCAAGCAGACCTAAGCACCTAAGCAGTTTGTATGAAAATAAGCTTAAAGTTCACACATTGTTCTCCCCAGTACTTTCTTATTGTGAATTTGGGGAAATCTAGAAGAAAATAGTGTACATGTGTACAAATTATCATTATAAGAAGAAATCAAGCTCAGAATCAGACATGGGTGCCTGAAATAGGTTCTCATTGAATGTTAGAATATATCAAAGTTAAAATAAGCAGTATCTGAACAAAAAACACAAATTTGAGTATCACACATTCTAGTCAACTGCATTTTCTTTAATCTGTACAACTTTAACCTGAACTTTTAAGCTTAGGCATAGACAAAGGGCATGGACATTGACATTAGACATAGACCTTGAGCCTGGATGTATCCACTTCCTTGGATCTGAGCTTAGACCTGGACTTTGGACCTGGACCTGGATTTTGGCCTTTGAAGTGAACCCTGGATCTTTTGCTTAAACTGTGGATCTGGACCTTAAGCGTAGACATTGTACCTAGAATCTAGGTTTGGACATGGCCTTTGAATCTGGCCTTTCGACTCAACCTAATACCTAAACCTAGGTCCTAGCTTTTGAGGTTTGGGAAGTGACTTTAGGCCATGCCCTTGGTCATGGAACTAAATTTTGGGCTGGAATCATCGAACTTGATCTCTAATTTTCATCTTAGATCTCAGGCCTAGTTTATGACATTGTCTTGGCTCTGGTATTAGGACCTGGACCTCGATCCTTCACCGAGATTGTGGGCCTCAAGCTTGGACCAGGCCTTAGACCTGACCTTGAATTCATCCTAGATGTTTTAAAATATTGAGGTACATGCAATAAAATGCACAAAATCTTAGTGTACAGCTTGATTAATATTCACATGTGTATATACTCATGTAACCACCACCCAGACAAACACCATTTATTGAAGAGACTGTTTTTTCCCCCATTTTACATTCTTGCCTCTGTCATATATATCAATTGACCATATAGGTGGAGTTTATTTTTGGGCTTTCTATTCTCTTCCAGTGGTCTATATATATGCTCTTGTTCCAGTACCATACTGTTTTGGTTACTGTAACTTTGTGGCATAGTTTGAAAACAGGAAGCCTCATACTCCCTAGGTTTGTTCTTTCTCAAGATTGCTTGAGTTATTCGGTTTTTTTTTGTAGTTCCATACAAATTTTAGTATTATTTGCCCTAGTTCAGTAAGAAGTGCTATTGGTAGTTTAATAGGGATTGCACTGAATCTCTAGATTGCTTTGGACAGGATGGTCATTATTTAATATTAATTTTTCTGGTCAATGAACATGGAATAGCTTTTCATTTATTTGTGTCTTCTTCAGTTTCTTTCATCAATGCCTATGGCTTTCAGATATAAGTGTTTCACAGTGTTTTAGATTTTGATCTGATCCTGTGAAATTGATTTTTAGGTCTTAGACATTGGACTTGTCTCTTCAAACTCAGACATGTACCTCAGACCTGAATATGAAACTAATTTTGGACATGGCTGTTGGACCTGGACCTAAGACCTGTATTTCTCATGTTCCTTGGACATGCTGACACATAGACCTGTATTAGACTTTGCACTTAGGTACTGGACTAAATCTAAACTAGGACCTGGATGCTGGATCTCACCTTTGGATTCCCTGTATCAGGCCTAAATTTGTGTCTGGAGTTTGAACCTGAAACGATTTGGACCTTAAACATCAATGTTGAATCTTATACCTGAACTTTGGACCTGATCTCAACCTAGGACTTGGACCTTTGACCTGGACCTCTAATATTGGATTTGAAACTTAGATCTTTGTCTCTGTTCTGATCTTATGAACTTGGATATTAATTTTTGTACCTACAACTTGGATCTAGACAAGGACCCTAGACCTAGATCTAGATGTGGATACTGGAAGGGATGCTTGGACCTTTTATCTGATCCTTGGAACTGAGCCTCTAATCTCATATTTGGGCCTCAGATATGAACTTCTGACCTGGACATGACAATAGACATGGAGTTTGGACTTAAATTTCAGATCTGGAATAAATCTTTGGACTGGATTTTGTATTTTGTACTTGGGCTTTGATAGTGGAATTCAGACCTTATTCCTGGACTTCAGATGTAGATATTTCTTAGACATAGAACTCAGGGAATAAAAACTGAAACTCATGAAAATATTATTTCTTTTGCCTGAACTTGTATTTCTGATGTGGATCATGATTTGGAAAATGAACCTTAGACCTAGACCTCAGACTCCAGTTTGGACTATGGACCTTGACTTTGACTTTGGACCCGGATATAGGACATCAGCCTTGGGCTTGGGTATTTTCAGGACTTTGGGCTTGACCTTTGACTTGGTTATTGTGATGGACTTGTACCTTGGACCTGGACCTATGCAGTCTATCTTGGATCTTACATCTGGATCTGGACATAACTTTGGACCTGGAACTTGCACCGGCACCTCCATCCTTGATCTATACTGTGCACCTGAACTAGGACTAGATGTTAAACATGTGTTTGTTAGTGATTTGACCTGGCCTTTGGAACTGGACCAAGACCTAAACTTTGGAACTATTCCTAGGACCATGGAGGTAAACCTTGTAATTGGTTCTCTTGCCTTAGGCCAGGAACTCAGATATGGATCTTAGACTTGGAACTGGGCCTAACTTTGGACATGTATGTCAGACATGAAACTTGGACCTGGAATTTTTCCACTTCCTCGGACATCACCTTAGCCTTACACTTAGATCCATACCTTGCACTTGGATTTTGAACTTGGAACTGGACCTGTACTTATACTTTGGACATAAGACCTCTGCACTACAATTTGACCTAACTGGAAATAGAAAATTTACTAAACATATTACGTGATAAGAACTTTCAAAAGGTGCTGATTGCCTTTTGTGTCTCTACAGTAAAAGTTCTAAATTAACTTTTATATCTGCTGAATTGCTCCAACTCATAAACCTTCATAACTTTAATCTATATTGGAGATCAAATTAGAGAGGTGTATCTGGGGACTCCATTAAATTTAAATAAGTTTTCCTAGCTGGGGAATCTCACTAAGTTTAAATAAGGTATCTTCTATACTCTTAGAAGAGTTGTAAATATAAGCTCTCTCTCTCTCTCTCTCTCTCTCTCTATATATATATATATATATATATATTAGAGGATACACAGGTACGCCTCTCCTTAATAATTAGCACTACTGCCCTGCCTAAATTCTCCATGGTCATGGCTCCATTTTACCTAAAATATCCCACAGTAGGCATGGGTGTTATGACCTAATGAATAACAAAATTAAATTAAGTCTTTGGCATTTAAAATTGTCTTGACAACACGGGACTCTCTACATTTGTCCCGACACATTATAATTGTTGACACAGCCCAAAATAAATTAAAACAGGACGTTTAAGGATTGAAACCTATTCTATGAAGACTATTTAGGCTCATTTTGGCTTGTCCTTAAACCTAGAAAGAACGAATAGTGCCTCACAATGAATTATTTAATGCTATGGTCTCAATATCAAGGTCTCCAGTACCCAGTTATATTAAAATTATTGATTCTATCCCAGAAACTGGCAATTACTTTGCAGTCATAGATTTGGCTAATATGTTCTGTTCAATGCCTATTTCAACAGACTCAGCGCTAATTTGCCTTTACCCTTGAAGGAACACGATGCACCTTAACCTGCTACCCGTCGGGTACCTCAACAGCCCTGCCTTTATACAACATCTTTGTAGGAGAGACCTTAACCTCATCCAGTTTCCTCCAGGAACATAGGTGTGACATTACGTTGATGACATCTCCCTCTGGCACACCCATTCAGGGCATACAGATTTCCACAAAGGCACTCACGAGAAACGGATGTCCTACAAATAGCACAAGGCCCCACCATCTCAGCAAAACTTCTAGGCACTATTTGGTCAACTGAAGGCTATTCTACTTCTGACACTGTCAACAAATAACTATTGACTCTGCCATCAGCTACAACATTTAAACAGGATGGCATTTTTTAGGTTATTTTGGGTTTTGGAGGTAACATATTTATAATTTATAATTACAGATCTATAGATTTACTTAAATTTTACCCATTTATAATTTTACTTTAGACCATTTATTCTGTTACTCACTAATTGACATGCTATGAATAGGGCCCCCTACAACAAAAGACTCTAAAATCTATCCAAATTGCAATATAACACACACTCCCATTATTCCCCCCCAGAGACTCCTTTATTGTACAATCCTTTATTGTAGAGACTTTTGTAATCTCTTTTACTGCTTCTTTGAGTCTGTGGACAACTCAGGATAACGGTGAATTGTCCAAGGGCTTCTGCCTTTCCAGGTCCCATGTTATATGCCAGGAGAGTGAAAACTGATCATTACATACTGGATCCTACAAATGGAGTCTCTCATGTGCCTTGAGTCTGGACTCTGTGTGCCCAGCTGCCTTCATGTCTTTGGTCTTGGAGGCAGCAGCCTGCACATTTGTCGTGGCTACTGAAAACTTGCTAAAATCAAAATGAAATTTTTAGACTAAAGCAAGACATAGGCCATCTGGCATATCTGCTTTGCCAGAGAAAGTGTCTTCCCGTCGTCCTCAGTCCCTTGCTATATTATCTTGGAGTAAGGCACCCCTCTTCTGGACTCATTGGTTACGTAAGAACCCCACTGGTAACAACTGAGTAAATGAGAAGGGGAGTCGGTACACACTATGGCTGGCACTACCAGCATTACACACGGGGAGTCTGCTGCAGAACTGCTGCTGGCAATCCCTTAACTAGACGCCCCTGGTAAAGTCCAGAGGCAAGGTTCAGTGCAAGAGGCTGAACTTCAGGTAGTCATCTTAGCACTGAATGTCCTGTCCAACAATTAGCCTTATCTACACATTTTATAGACCCTTGGACACCATCTATAATCTGACCATCAGGTTTAGCCACTGGCAACATTTCCTTTTCAAAGACCAATATCTTTAGTGTAGAGAACTCTTGGGATTTCTTACCTCACAGCTATGCAAAATATGAATCAAGGTCACGCATGTGTCAGCATAGACTAAATCTGCAATGCAGAGTCACACTAAAATATTTCTTATCCTCTCAAAGTTTGAGGCACTACTGACAGTAGTCAAGACACTCATTTCACTTCTCAAAATACACAATGTTGGGTTCCTGAACACAGCATTCAATGGAAATTTCACTTCCCTTACTTGGCTCCAACTATAGGCTTCAGAGAACATCATATTGGCTTACTTAAACAAATTCAAATTCAATATTGTGAAATACGGCATGTTTCAGCCATCAGTCAATCACTGGGGTTGAAATGATACAGATTCTGACACCATTTTTAACATTTGAATAGTGATGGCTTCCAAGTTCCGTCTCTCTCTTTCTCTCTTGCCCCATAATTTGGAAAGGCTACAAGGGAGTCCATGTGTTCCCTCCTTTGACCTTAGCAGTAAATTTAAACAATGCAAGTCCTGGCTCATGTCCTCACCTTGGCCCCATCCCTTTACCGTAGTAAAATCCAAATCCATTTGCACTTCTTTGCTTTCTGAGCCATTTCAGACCATCCTGGGGAACTTCCCTGCTTTCTCTCGAAAACCTTACTATGTGAGTAATAAACCTTTTGTACATTTTTGGTGCATGTATGGCATAACCAGTCTTGACATTTGAACTGATTTTGTGGGCAGTTGATCCTCACATGAGAAAACCACAGGATAAGGTGCAAACTCCAGCTAAAAGGAAAATACCAGGGTCCAAGTTCAAGAACTAATTCCAAGTCCAAAATCCTGGACATATCCAGGTCCAAGGTCCACTTTCCATGTCAGGTCCAGGGTATGAAATCATGGTTCATCAAACCTGAAATTTGATGTTCAGGTCCAAGGCCAAAAATCTAATTCTAAAGTCCAAGTCCAGGTCCAAGATCTAAGTCCAAGATCCATGTCCATTTCCTATTTTCATGCCTAAGGTCAGGTTCAATGTCCATATCATAGCAAGGTTCAAGATCTAAGTTAATATCCAGATTCTGGTTCAATTTCTAGGTCCAAGGAACAAATCCAGATCTAAGGTCTGGGTTCAGGTCCAAGGACAAGATTTAGGTCAAAAGTCCAAGTTTGAGGTTTGCACTCAAAGTTCAGGTACAAGGTCCAATTTTCACTTTTAAGGTCTAGGTCCAAGACATGGTTAAAGGTCTAGGTCTGAGGTCCAGGTCTAGCATCCATGAACAATTTGGCTTAAGTCCAGGTATAATGACAAGGCTGAAGTTAGGGCCTGGGGTAAAAGGCCTGTTCCAATACTCAACATCAAAGTCCATGTCCAGTGCAGAGGTTCAAGCTCTAGATTGAAAGTTTTGGTTTATGATTCATGTCCAAAGTACAGTTCCAAAACCAAATTCATGTCCAAGATCAGGTCCAATGGACTAGATACATCGCCTCACAAGGACCAGGTCCAATATCCATATCTGTTCACTACCTACTACTTACCATCTGCATCCTGCCCCAAACCCCTCATTACCTGCTTATTTGCTTTAATACCTTGCCTCATGTCCACCTAAAAAGTTTACTGTGTATCATACAAACTGACTGCCTAACCACTCACTATCTGTATTCACTCCTTACCTACTTACTTCCTTAATCCCCTCAACAACTCCCTCAAGGTTAAAGGGTTAAAGGTTTTTACCTTCTAACCACACAGACTCATTAACTACTTCCTGCCCCACATCCACTTCTACTGCCTTCCTTCTCCATACCCATTCATGCCTAACCCCTGCCTCATACCTACTCATTACCAATCCATCCACAATCTACTTCCCACCCCATGTTCACTCATTATTCCCCAACCTTACTGCTCCGTACTTATCCTTCCCTCTATCCCCACTCACTACCAACCCTCACTGCACATCCATTCACTACCCATGCATTACCTGCTCCCTATTCTAAACCCACTCACAACTTAAAGTTCCTTATCAATAACTTTTTACCCATTGAATAATTTTCAATCATCTATCATCTATCTATCATCTATCTATCTATCTATCTATCTATCTATCTATCTATC
>JAQQAC010012171.1:16171499-16280124 GCA_029783875.1 Phataginus tricuspis | reverse complement strand
ATATTTTCCCATATTGTAGGATGTCTTTTTGTTCTACTGATGGTGTCTTTGCTGTACAGAAGCTTTTCAACTTGATATAGTCACATTTGTTCATTTTTGCTTTTGTTTCCTTTGCCCGGGGGTATATGTTCATGAAGAAGTCGCTCATGTTTATGTCCAAGAGATTTTTGCCTATGTTTTTTTCTAAGAGTTTTATGGTTTCATGACTTACATTCAGGTCTTTGATCCACCTTGAGTTTACCTTTGCGTATGGGGTTAGACAATAGTCCACTTTCATTCTCTTACATGTATCTGTCCAGTTTTTCCAACACCAGCTTCTGAAGAGGCTTTCATCTCCCCATTGTATATCCAAGGCTCCTTTATCAAATATTAATTGACTGTAGGTGTTTGGGTTAATGTTTGGATTTTCTATTCTGTTCCACTGGTCTGTGGGTCTGTTTTTGTGCCAGTACCAAATTGTCTTGATTACTGTGGCTTTGTAGTAGAGCTTGAAGTCAGGGAGCGTAATTCCCCCTGTTTTATTCCTCCTTCTCAGGATTGCTTTGGCTATTCCGTATCTTTTCTGGTTCCATATGAATTTTAGAATTATTTGTTCCAGTTCATTGAAGAAAGCTCTTGGTAGTTTTATAGAGATTGCATTGAATCTGTAGATTGCTTTAGGTAGTATAGCCATTTTGACAATATTTATTCTTTTTAAC
Organism: Phataginus tricuspis; assembly: GCA_029783875.1. Classification (NCBI taxonomy): domain Eukaryota; kingdom Metazoa; phylum Chordata; class Mammalia; order Pholidota; family Manidae; genus Phataginus; species Phataginus tricuspis. Next base: position 16,279,426 of record JAQQAC010012171.1, on the reverse strand, counting down.
CAAGAGCATGGGATGCATTTCCATTTGTTAGTGTCTTCCTTAATTTCTCCTAGGAGTGTCTTATAGTTTTCAGAGTACAGGTCTTTCACTTCCTTCGTTAGGTTTATTCCTAGGTATTTTATTCTTTTAGATGCAATTATGAATGGAATTGCTTTTCTGATTTCTCTTTCTGTTAGCTCATCATTAGTGTATAGGAAAGCAACAGATTTCTGTGCGTTAATTTTGTATCCTGCAACTTTGCTGAATTCAGATATTAGTTCTAGTAGTTTTGGAGTGGAGTCTTTAGGGTTTTTTATGTACAGTATCATGTCATCTGCAAATAGTGACAATTTGACTTCTTCTTTACCAATCTGGATGCCTTGTATGTCTTTGTTTTGTCTGACTGCCATGGCTAGGACCTCCAGTACTGTGTTGAATAACAGTGGAGAGACTGGGCACCCCTGTCTTGTTCCCGATCTTAGATGAAAAACTTTCAGCTTCTCGCTATTAAGTATGATGTTAGCTGTGGGTTTGTCATATATAGCCTTTATGATGTTGAGGTACTTGCCGTCTATACCCATTCTGTTGAGAGTTTTAATCATGAATGGATGCTGAATTTTGTCAAATGCTTTTTCAGCATCTATGGAGATGATCACGTGTTTTTTGTTCTTCTTTTTATTGATGTGATGGATGATGTTGATGGATTTTCGAATGTTGTACCATCCTTGCATCCCTGGGATGAATCCCACTTGATCATGGTGTATGATCCTCTTGATGTATTTTTGAATTCGGTTTGCTAATATTTTGTTGAGTATTTTTGCATCTACGTTCATCCGGGATATTGGTTTGTAATTTTCTTTTTTGGTGAGGTCTTTGCCCGGTTTTGTTATTAGAGTGACGCTGGCTTCTTAGAATGAGTTTGGAAGTATTCCCTCCTCTTCTATTTTTTGAAAAACTTTAAGGAGAATGGGTGTTATTTGTTCTCTATATGTCTGGTAGAATTCAGAGGTGAATCCATCTGGTCCGGGAGTTTTGTTCTTGGGTAGTTTTTTGATTACCGATTCAAATTCATTGTTGGTGATTGGTGATTGGTCTGTTTAGTTTTTCTGTTTCTTGCTTGGTCAGTCTTGGAAGGCTGTATTTTTCTAAGAAGTTCTCCATTTCTTCTAGGTTTTCCAGCTTGTTAGCATATAGATGCTCATAATATTCTCTTATAATTCTTTGTATTTCTGTGGGTCCGTCGTTATTTTACCTTTCTCATTTGTGATTCTGTTTATGTGTGTAGATTCTCTTTTTCTCTTAATGAGTCTGGCTAGGGGTTTATCTATTTTCTTTATTTTTTCAAAGAACCAGCTTTTGGTTTCATTGATTTTTTTCTATTGTTTTATTTTTCTCAATTTTATTTATTTCTTCTCTGATCTTTATTATGTCTCTCCTTCTGGTGACTTTGGGCCCCATTTGTTCTTCTTTTTCCAATTTCAATAATTGTGTCCTTAGACTGTTCTTTTAGGAATGTTCTTCCTTCTTTAAATAGGCCTGGATTGCAATATACTTTCCTCTTAGAACTGCCTTCGCTGCGTCCCACAGAAGTTGTGGCTTTGTGTTGTTGTTGTCATTAGTCTCCATATATTCCTTTATTTCTGTTTTGATTTGGTCATTAACCCATTGATTCATTAGGAGAATGTTGTTAAGTCTCCATGTATTTGTCAGCCTTTTTGATTTCTTTCTGAAATTTATTTCTAGTTTTATACCTTTGTGATCTGAGAAGTTGGTTGGTAGGATTTCAATATTTTTGAATTTACTGAGGTTCTTTTTGTGGCCTAGTATGTGGTCTATTCTGGAAAATGTTCCATGTGCTCCTGAGTGATTGTGTATCCTGCTGCTTTTGGGTGTAGAGTTCTGTAGATATCTGTTAGGTCCATCTGTTCTAGTGTGTTGTTCAGTGCCTCTGTGTCTTTACTTATCCTCTGCCTGGTTGATCTATCCTTTGGAGTGAGTGCTGTGTTTAAGTCTCCTAAAATAATTGCATTGCTGTCTATTTCGTCCTTCACTTCTGTTAGTATTTGTTTCACAGATGCTGACGCTCCTGTGTTGGGTGCATATATATTTATAATGGTTATATCTTCTTGTTGGACTGACCCCTTTATCATTATGTAATGTCCTTCTTTATCTCTTGCTACTTTCTTTGTTTTGAAGTCTATTTTACCTGATACAAGTACTGCAACACCTCCTTTTTCTCTTTGTTGTTTGCATGAAATATCTTTTTCCATCCCTTCACTTTTAGTCTCTGTATATCTTTGGGTTTGAGGTGAGTCTCTTGTAAGCAGCATATAGATGGGTCTTGCTTTTTTATCCACTCTGTTACTCTGTGTCTTTTGATTGGTGCATTTAGTCCATTTACATGTAGGGTGATTATTGATAGATATGTACTTTTTGCCATTGCAGGCTTTAGATTCGTGGTTACCAAAGGTTCTAGGGTTGATTCTTTACTATCTAAGAATCTAACTTAACTTTCTTGTTAAGTTATTGTGAATGCCGTCTGATGTTTCTTTATCTCTCCCTTCCTATTCTTCCTCCTCCTTTCTTTATATACTAGGTGTTTTATTCTGTGCCTTTAGTTAGTATTTGGATGGTCTGCTTTCTTTGCTATGATTTTATTTTCTCTGGTGACATCTTTTTAGCCTTAGGGGTGTTTCCCTCTAGAGCAGTCCGTTTAAGATATCCTGTAGTGGTGGTTTATGAGAGGCAAACTCTCTCAACTTTCCTTTGTCTGGAAATTGTTTAATACCTCCGTCATATTTAAATGATAATCATGCTAGATACAATATTCTTGGTTCGAGGCCCTTCTGTTTCATTACGTTAAATATATCATGCCATTCTCTTCTGGCCTGTAAGGTTTCTGTTGAGAAGTCTGATGGCAGTCTGATGGGTTTTTCTTTGTAGGTGATCTTTTTTCTCTCTCTAGCTGCCTTTAATACTCTGTCTTTATCTTTGATCTTTGCCATCTTGATTATTATGTGTCTTGGTGTTGTCTTCCTTGGGTCCCATGTGTTGGGTGATCTGTGGGCTTCCGTGGACTGCGAGACTATTTCCTTCCTTAGCGTGGGAAAGTTTTCAGCAATTATTTCTTCAAAGACACTTTCTATCCCTTTTTCTCTCTCTTCTTCCTCTGGTACTCCTATAATGCGAATATTGTTCCGTTTGGATTGGTCACACAGTTCTCTTAATATTCTTTCATTCTTAGAGATCCTTTTTTCTCTCTCTGTCTCAGCTTCTTTGTATTCCTGTTCCCTGTTTTGTATTTCATTGATAGTGTCTTGAACCTCATCCAGTCTGCTGTTAAGCCCGTCGATGTGTTGTCTCATTTCTGCTTTGTCTTTCCTCATTTCCTCCCTCAGATCTTGCACATTTTTCTGTAGATCCGTCAGCATGGCTATGACTTTTATTCTGAATTCTTTTTCAGGAAGACTGTGCATTTCCATTCCTTCTCTCAAGGGTGGTGTTTGTCTGAAGCTTTGTCTGTATCATATTCTTCTGTCTTCTCATGACTATAGAATTGGTTGTTGGTAGTTGTCATGCATGTCAGCTGGGCTCTTTATGACTTTAAAAATGAAAGGGAAGAAAGGAGAGAAAAAGAAAAAGAAAAAAAAATTAAAAAAATACTACTAATAATAAAAAAAGTAAAAAGAGCGAGAGAAAAAGGAAAAGAAAGGAAAGAAAAAGAAAAAGCAGCAACACCTAAAAAAAAAAAACGCCCACCAGGAGTGGTTTCTGTGTGAATGCTGTAGGTGGCGATGTTGCTCCACTATTCCAGAGCCGTGGCCGTGCCGCTCTGCATGGCCCTTTAAAGCTGTGGCTGGGGTGAAAATGAATGGGAGGCTGTTGAGCTCTGTGGGAGTCCTAATTATGGCTACCCTTTCCCAATCGCCCGCTATGGGGTCCTACGCTCCCCAGGACTCCCAGCCTGCTGGGCTGAGTATGCCGCAGCAATGAGGTTCCCTGCTGGACGCCGGTCTCCTTAAGACCGCTGGAAAACAAAGCGCGCACTTTTCTCCTTTTTTTTCTTCTCTTTTCTCCTTCCCTGAGCCAGCCGCGAGCAAATGGTTATGACTTTTATTCTGAATTCTTTTTCAGGAAGATTGTATAAGTGTATCCCATCTGGCCCCTTCTCTGGGGTTGTCTGGCTAAGCTTTGTCTGTACCATATTCCTCTGTCTTTTCGTGGCGATAGAAGTGGTCCCTGGTAGTCACCATGTGTGTCAGCTGGGAGAACAATGTCCCTTCCTGCTTGTTGTTCTCCTTGACCTTCTCAGTGGCCTGAGTTGTTTTCCAGCACATCGGGAGGCAATCTCTGGGATAATACCCTAAGCTGCCTGTGTGCGGGCCACCTCAGTTTAGCCTATAGCACTGCGGGAGTTTGCAGTCTCATTGGGTGCATTCTGGTCCCCGTGGTGTCTCCTGAACCTCGTTCTGGGGGTCTTTCCGATTAGCTGCGCACCAGTCGGAGGTGATTCTTTGAAGTTGTTGTGGGTGGGCCCGCTCCTCCACTGTTCTGCAGCAGCGGTGGCTCCACCGGACCCTTTGCGGCTCTGGCCAGGTAGGGGGGAATGAATGGCAGGCTGCTGATCTCTGTGGGAAGCCTTGGCATGACTGCTTTGCCCAGCCACTGACCAGAGGGTCTGAAATTCCCCATGACTCCCAGCCCACTGGGCTGAGTGTGCTGGGAAGATTTTGTTTTGCTGTTGGGCCCTTGTCTCTAAGACTTTTAAAATAAGTGCACGCTTTTCTTTTGTCCTGGGGAGCAGGCTGAAGGGACCCACTTGCAGTCTCGGTCTCAGATCCTGCACTTCTATTTTTCTAATCTCCGATACACCATGCAATGTGTGTCGGTGTTCCTGGTGCAGATCACCAGGGCTGGTTATTTAGCTGGCCTGTGCTTCCACTCCATCCCCACTCTGAATCTTTTCCTCTCATCGGTGCACTGGGGTGGGGGAGTGCTCGGGTCCCGCCGGGTCACGGCTTTGTATCTTATCCACTTTGTGAGGTGCTGGGTTCTCACAGGTGTAGCTGTAGCCTGGCTGTTGTACTGGATCTTCTGGTCTCTCTTTTAGGAATAGTTGTATCTGTTGTATTTTCACAAATATATATGGTTTTGGGAGGAGATTTCTGCCACCCTGCTCACGCCGCCATCTTCCCGAAGTCCTATTTGTTTTTTTTACTTTTTTTCATTGCAAAATTTTACACTGAAGTATGTACAATAAAATGAACAAATCTTAGCATAGAGCTTGAGGGATTTTGACATGTGTGTACTTTCTGTCTTGCCAATGGGTTTCAGCCCTGGGCAAGTTTTCTATGAATTCAATGTGACCAAAGAAATTGACAGCAAAACGTTCTTGGGGTGAAAGGTTTATACCCAACTTTATTTCCATGGTGGCAGGTCAGTCACTAAAATTCCATTACTCAGGGCTAGTCTGTATGCAGGAAGCTGGTCTCTGCCTCTGGGCTCCTCTGTCTGCACAGCCATACTCTGGGCCTCTCTGCATAGTTGTCCCACACAGCCGTCCTCTGGGCCTCTCTGCAAAATGGTTCCACACAGCCATACTCTGGGCCTCTCTGCACAGTCATCCCACACAGCTGGTCTTCTGGGCTTCTGTCATTGGCACTACCACCACTCCAGCCTCTGCTCTGCTCTCCTGCAGCCTTGCAGCCATACCACTCTGTCGCACCCAGAGCACTGGTTGGAGCTCTTTATATAGAGGCAACAGCCACGTATTGCCCACAGGTGTGCAGTGAGCTAGTCAACCAGGAACAGGTGAGAATCCTGGCCACAGTAACTCTAATTTTATCCATACTCCACCCCTCCAGGATTCTCTCCTCTCAATCTATGTGCCCTGCAATGGTCCCTGTGCAAGGAAGCTCGAACATTGTTCTCCAGCCTCTCCAGCAAATAGTCTTGCAGACACACAGGCTGGACTCATGGCTCTGTCTCTAACCTCTGGCTCTTTAGTCTTAATGGCTTGAACTGCTACACTGGTTTCAGTTGTTGCCATAGCTCCAGTAAGATCCTATTTGGTTTCCTGTCTAATTTCCTTTCATCTACTCCTGCCCATATCAAATCAACCCACATCTGGATCCTCATAATCCTCCTGGGGCCCCTCAAATTCCTCCTGTGAGTAACAGGTCTTATTTCTTTCTGGGTTCTTGTTGCTTCAGCTACTGTACATGTCACCTTGCATTTTGTAATCGCTGCCTCAAGACAGGCTGCACTGTCAGGGAAGACAACTTTCCCATCTCTGACCCCGACAGAACAATTCCATCCACCCCTAAGTCCCACAGACACAGGAGCCAAGCTGATATTGACTCCAAGGGCTTCTGCCAAACCAGGAGCCCAAATCCACCAGCTCAGCCTGAGTATAGGGGCGGACCATAGAGTGCTCCATGACCTGGGGAGGGGGCTACTCCTCTCCTTGGGGAACTTTCTGCTGCTGGGTCTTTATTTTCTTTACAACCACTGGGTGGGCTTTCAGTACAGGAAGGGCCAGTGCCTCTGGCACCACCCCTTCATCCTTGCCCAGCTCCTCCATTTCTGGGGCTGATGGCACCTTTCTCTCTACTCCCCCAAGTGCCTCCTCTGCTACAGTGCCTCGCAGCAATGCTAGTTCAGTCTTCAGAAGCTCTCTTACCTTCATCTCAATGCTTTGCAGCTGATGTTCTCATGCCACCTGTGCCTGTGCTTCCCTCAGGAGTTCATCTTTTTCCTTGATGGCCTCTTCCTCCTTCAGAACACCTGGCAGCACAGCCATCTTGTCTCCAATGGCACCTTGCTGCCAGCACTTTTGTGCTGCCTCCTCTTGCATCAATGCCATTTCTCTCCTCAGGGAATCCACAGAAGTTTGAAGCTCACGTTCTCATGCCACCATTTCTTGGGTCTCTTCTGTAGACTTTTTTAATACTGTGAGAAGTAGCCAACCCACAGTCCCCGCTGCCTCACGGACACTCTGATTCTCAAAGGATCTACTTATTATACTAAAGGCTTCCCCTACAACCTCAGGTATCACCTCCACTTGCCTCCAGTCCTGGAGCCCAGTCCTCTAGGAGGCAAGCCACTTCAGTCCACATACCCATTGGGAACAATCTACTGTTTCCCCATTCACAGGGGCAGCCCGCTGAAGCACTCCTCCCATAAGGGCAGCCTGTCTTTTTCCTTGGTCAACAATGAATCTTGTCGACTATGCCAATTGTCTTGCCTATTTGGCCATTGTAAATAATGCTGCCATAAACATAGGAGTGTATGTGTCTTTCTAGATTAGTGATTTTGTTTTCCTTGGTAAATTCCCAAAAATGGAATTGCTGGGCCACATGGTATTTTTATTTTTATTTTTTTGAGAACCCTCCATACAGCTTTCCATAGTGGTTACATAAATTTGCAACTGACCAGCAGAGTAGGAATGTTCCCTTTCCTCCACATACTTGCCAGCACTTGTTATTTCTCGTCTTTTGGATGGTGGCCATTCTCACTGGTGTGAGGTGACATCTCACTGTGGTTTTCATTTGCATTTCCGTGATAATTAGTGATATGGAGTGTCTTTTCAAATGTTTGTTGGCTATCTGTATCTCTTCTTTGAAAAAATGTCTATTGAGGTCCTCTCCCATTTTTTAGTCAGATTCTTTGTTTTTTTGATGTTGAATTATATGAGTTCATTATATACTTTGGATATTATCCCATTGTGGGGAAGTTGGGGTTCCTATGGCCAGAATCTTCACTGAACTTAAGCCACCTGATGATATAACTGGCCTGTTGCTAGGATGCTGCTTCCACACCTTTAGGCAATAAACTATTACTGTGCTATATAGAGAGCTCAGCCCAGTGTTCTGGGCAGAGGCAGAGATGCTAGTGCTCGACGTACTTCCAGGAGAACAAGCCAGGAAATAAACCCTTTCACCCCAAAGAACGTTCTGCTGTCAATTTCTTTGGTCGCATTGAATCCATAGCAAACTTGCCTGGGGATAAAACCCATTGGCAAGACAATTGGTGAAAGTCAGAAGGGTTCATTGTTGACCAAGGAAAAAGACAAGCTGCCCTTATGGGAGGGGTGCTTCAGTGGGCTGCCCCTGTGAATGGGGAAACAGTGGTTTATTCCCCAATGTGTGTGTGGTCTGAGGTGGCTTGCCTCCTAGAGGTCTGGGCCCCACCCCAGGACTGGACACAAGTGGAGGTGACACCTGAGGCAGTAGGGGTGGCCCTTGGTATAGTAAGCAGATCCTATGAGAAGCAGAGTGCCCATGAAGCAGCGGGACTCTGGGTTGGCTGCTTCTCACAGTATTAAAAAGGTCTACAGAAGAGACCCAAGAAATGGCGGCACGAGAACGCGAGCTGCAAACTTCTGTGGATTCCCTGAGAAAGGAAATGGCATTGATGTGAGAGGAAGTGGCACGAGAATGCGAGCTGCACACTTTTGTGGATTCCCTGAAGAAAGAGATGGCATTGATACAAGAGTACCAGCAGAAAGGTGCCATTGGAGATGAGACGGAAGTGCTGCCAGGTGTTCTGAAGGAGGAAGGGGCCATCAAGAAAAAAGACGAGCTCCTGAGGGAAGCACAGGACGTCAGCTGGGAAGCACTGAGCTGAAGGTAAGAGACCTTCTGAACACTGAGGTAGCATTGTTGCGAGGTACAGCATAAAAGGTAAAGGTTGTAGCAGAGGGGCATTAGGGGGAGTGGAGAGAACGGTGCCATGAGCCCCAGAAATGGAGGAGCTGGAGAAAGATGAAGGGGTGATGCTGGAGGCACTGGCACCTCCTGTATTGAAAGCACGCCCAGTAGTTGTAAAGAAAATAAAGACCGAGCAGCTGAAGATTCCCCAAGGAGAGGAGCAGCCCCCTCCCCAGGTCGTGGAGCACTCTATGGCCTGCCCCTATACTCAGGCTGAGCTGGTGGTTTAGGCAGAAGCCCTCAGAGTCGATATCAGCTTGGCTCCTGCGTCTATGGGACTTAGGGGTGGATGGAATTGCTCTGTCGGGGTCAGAGATGGGAAAGCTGTCTTCCCTGACAGTGCAGCCTGCCTTGAGGCAGCGATTACAAAATGCACATCAGACCCCAGGGAGTCACTCCCTCCTCGATTGGCTCATGGCTGTGCTTCATGCTGTGTGGCCCAATCTGGGTGATCTACCATCCTCTCCTGTTAGATGGCAGACATATGCTGAACTCCAACAGGTGCTACGAGACCTAGGCATGAGAAATGCCATGTATAGTCCAGAGAATTATGGCCCAGATGAAGAGATTTTCACTACTGGGATGAGAAATATTGTACTTCAAGCGGTTCCTACATCCCTCTTTGGGTCTCTAGTGGCCATTCTTTCCTCTCACTTAGGGCATCCCATAAGCGAGGTGACATGTACAGTAGCAGACTTAGGAGAGGCTGAAGCAATGAGAATTCGGAAAGAGATAAGACCTGTTGCTCACAAGAAGAATTTAGAGGACCCCATGAAGGTTCAAGGACCCAGATGTGGGTTGATTTAATATGGGCAGGAGCAGATGAAAGGAAATTAGATGGGAAATCAAATAGGATCTTACTAGAGCTATGACAACAGCTGAAGCCAGAGCAGCAGTTCCAGCCATTAAGACCAAAGAGGCAGAGATCAGAGACAGCGCCACAAGTCTGGCCTGTGTGTTTGCAAGACTTCCTGCTGGAAAGCGAGCCAACCTCACTTGAGCCCACACAGGAAGGCGATTGGGGAACATGGTTTGACTGAGGGGAAGGCCAAGGTATCTGCCCTGAGGGACCAGGGGGGGACCGGAGACCACATGTTGAAATAGCTATCCATTGGTCCCTAGTGAACATACAAGGTGTCCTGGCTCTGGTGGACACTGGGGCTGAATGTTCACTGATTCATGGTAGTCCTGAGCAGTTCACCAGGACCCCCACTCTCATAGATACATATGGGGGAAGGCTATCAGAGTGAAAAAATCCCAAATCCCTTTGGGAATAGGGCATCTACCCCCAAAAGAGTATACTGTGTATTTTTAGGATACTCTTTTAGGATATCTCCTATCCCTGAGTATATTTTGGGGATTGATACCCTGCCGGGTCTATGGTTGCAGACCACTGCAGGTGAGTTCAGAGTGAGAGTACATGTGGTGAAGGCAGTTCTGAGGGGACATGCTAGGCACCCACCCATAGCTTTGCCTGTACCTCGGCGGGTGACTAAAACCAAACAGCACAAACTGCCTGGGGGGGGCATAAAGTAATTGGAGAAACTCTCCAGGAGCTGGAAAAGGTGGGTATCATAAAGCCCACCCATAGTCCATTCAATTCTCTAGTGTGGCCAGTAAAAAAGCCAGATGGCTCCTGGCATATGACTGTGGATTACAGAGAACTGAATAGGTCATACCCCCTATGCATGCTGCTGTCCCCTCTACTACAGGCTTAATGGATACTCTCAGACATGAACTAGGAACATATCATTATGTGGTAGATCTTGCTAATGCCTTCTTTTCCATTAACATTGCGCAGGAAAGTCAGGAACAGTTGCCTTCAGGTGGGAAGGATGGCAATGGACTTTCACTGTCCTCCCACAGCAATACCTCTACAGCCCCACCAACTGTCATGGACTTGTAGCCCAGGGCTTGGCTACATGGGAGAAACCGCCAACGGTGTGGCTGTACCATCATATTGATGATGTCATGCTCATGTCTGATTCTCTTTCAGATCTAGAAGGTGCAGCACCTAGACTGCTGCAACATTTACAGGAGAAAGGATGGGCTGTGAACAGCACCAAGGTTCAGGGACCTGGTTTGTCTCTCAAATTTTTGGGGGTCGTCTGGTCAGGTAAGACCAAAGTGATACCAGAAGCAGTTATAGGTAAAGTCCAGGCCTTTCCTACCCCCACAACTGTAGCACTGCTACAGGAGTTTCTGGGTCTTCTAGGCCACTGGAGAGTGTTTGTCCTGCACTTGGCACAAATTCTGAAGCCCTTATACTGGTTGGTATGAAAGGGCTCCAGGTGGGACTGGGATGAGACATGTGCATCTGCCTTTACTACAGCAAAACGGGCAGTCAAGGTCATGCAGGCGTTGAGTATGATAGACCCATCAAGGCCCTGTGAGCTGGACGTTCATGTCACTGAAGATGGTTATGGCTGGGGTCTCTGGCAGAGGCTTGAACGAACTTGCCAACCTGTTGGACTCTGGTCACAACTCTGGAAAGGGGTACGATACACTTTGATAGAAAAACAATTGGCTGCCATGTATGATGCCTTGCTGGCTACAGAACCCATCACTGGAATGGCCTGATAAAGGTAATATCCACCTATCCCATTTTGGGGTGGGAACAAGACTGGACCCAAAAGCCAAGGAGTGGCGTGGCACAAACACCTACACTAGCCAAGTGGGATGCTTACCTACAGCAGCGTAGTGCCCTCTCTAGTTGCCCCTTGAGTGAAGAACTCCAACTTGTGTTGGGGCCGGTGACATACTCGTGAAAAGCAAGAAGAACTTGCTTTTGAACCATTAGTAGCAGAGAGTCCCTATCAGGAGGGAAGAGCCCCTATACCCGAAGATGCATGGTACACAGATGGCTCCAGCTGTGGGCAGACCCCAAAATGGAGGGCCATAGCTTTCCATCCTAAGACTGAGACAATATGGATGGAAGATGGTGAGGGGAAGAGCAGCCAATGGGCAGAGTTGCAGGCCGTGTGGCTTCTGATCAGCCAGGAGCCCTCCCCTATAGTTGTCTGCACTGACAGCTGGGCTGTATATCCAGGCTTGACCCTGTGGCTACCAACCTGGTACCATGCCAACTGGCTGGTTGGTCACCAACCCTTTTGGGGGCAAGAATTGTGGCAAGACTTATGGGCCTGTGGTCAGAGTAAAATAATTACAGTATACCATGTGACAGGTCATTTGCCACTGGCATCCCTAGGAAATGATGAAGCAGTTAAATTGGCACAGATACGCTGGTTAGAAGGAAAGCCTGCCTCTGATCAGCGTTTGTTGCATGCGGGGCAAAAGACAATGTGGGCTGTAGCCCGTCAGTGGGGCCTGCCTTTGACCTTTGAAGAAGTTAGTAGAGCCCGGCAGGAGTGTGTCGTGTGCTCCAAAAGGGACTTACACCGAGTTCCACAGTAACATGGGACAATAGCTTAGGGGCCTATACCCCTCGTCAGGTGGCAGATAGACTGTATTGGGCCTCTACCTGTGTCAGAAGGATATTGGTATGCGATGACCTGTGTGGACACAGCTACTGGACTTCTGGTTGCTTTTCCTACCCGTTGTGCTGACCAGTAGATGACCAAAAGAGGCCTGGAGCGTCTCTTTGCTGCCTATGGCTGACCACAGGTAATTGAGAGTGATCAGGGCACCCATTTTACTGGACATACACTGCAAGAATGGGTGTGACAGCTGGGAATCAAGTGGAAGTTTCACGTGCCATACAATCCTACCACAGCAGGCATGATAGAGAGGCACAATGGTTTGTTAAAATCTGGACTAAAGTCAGATACCAATAGTCTTCAGGCATGGTCAGTCTGCTTACGGACCATGCTATGACATCTAAATGAGAGACCCCGAAAGGGAGCCCTGAGCCCTGTAGACATGTTAACACACATGGCTGCCTCCCCTATACAACTGCAAGTGCAAACCAGGAAGAATCACTGAAGCCGAGGTTTGGCCACCAGAATAACATCTTGCTGCCAGCACCAACTGCACTGAATCCCAGAGACTCCATTGAGTGTACATGGCTTTGGACCTTTCGACACATGGACCAGCAATGGTTGGTTCTTCTGGCACCTTGGGGACAAGGCCTGGAAGCTGGCCTCCTGTGTATTCCTGGAATAACAGCAGTGTGGCCACCAAAGGTCACAGTAATATATCCTGAATGGCCAAAGGTAGGAGCATCTTACCAGAGAGTTTTGTTTTATCATTATGGCCAGGGCATGCACCTCCAGTAGCGCTATATATAGACCCTTCGGTAACCCCCATGGGGAGAGGAGTAAAAGTATGGTATACTAGACCTGGAAGGGAACCCCTTCCTGCTACAGTCTTGTCACAGGACCACTCTCTTGCATGCATTCTACCTGATGGACAAGATTTGTCTATGTTGGTGGCATTAAAACATGTGTCTTATCACCCCTAAAGTCTTTGTGGATTGGGAACTTCCTCTGGCTTGAGGATTATTATAATTTTTGTTATTAGGAACCTCCTTTGGCTTGAGGATTATTATAATTTTTGTTACGTGTATGTTAATTTTATATTATCTCTAAGTTCTTGTTAGCCTCTGGTACTGTGTGGAATCTGGTTATAGTGCTCCAGCTTTCTCACACAGGGGCCATTGCGGAAGATGGAAAGCGTGTAGATTGTAAGGCGAGAATCCTGGAGGGGTGTAGTGTGGGGAAGTTGGGGTTCCTATGGCCAGGATCCTCACTGAATTTAAACCACCTGATGATGTAACTGGCCTGTTGCTAGGCTACTGCTTCCACACCTTTAGGCAATAAGCTATTACTGTGTTATATAGAGAGCTGGGCCCAGTGCTCTGAGTGGAGGCAGAGACGCTAGTGCTCGACCTACTGCTGGGAGAACAAGCCGGGTAATAAACCCTTTCACCCCAAAGAACGTTCTGCTATCAATTTCTTTGGTTGCATTGAATCCATAGCGAACTTGCCTGGGCTGAAACCCACTGGCAAGGCACCCATTAACATCATCTGGAAATATATCCTCCCACTCTTTAGGTTGCCTTTTAATTCTGTGGTCCTTTGCTGTGCAAAAGCTTTTCAGTTTGATGTACGCCTGCTTTTATTTTTGTTTTTGTTTCCCTTGTCTGGGGAAACATATCCAGGAAGAGTCGCTAATGGTGACACTCAAGTTTACTGCCTGTGTTTTCTTCTAGGAGTTTTATGGTTTCATCCTGCAGAGCTTTAAACACAGTTTTCTGGGCTCTATCCCAGAGATTCTTAGTCACAGAAGGTCTCATGAATTTGCATGTCTAACAAGCTCACAGGTAGAACTGATGCTTTTGGTCAGGGGCACATTTTGAGAACCAGTGTTTTAAATCAAACCCCGTCTGGATTAAGACCTCCCTAATACCTGCTTGGTTTTCTTCCAAACCTCTATTAAGCCCATTTTTAACTTTTCCTTATCAGCTCATTTTAGCCCCTGAGGTCCCTCTACACCAAATGGCCCACTTAAAACTGCTGGCCAGGAGGGCTGGAATGGCTGACATTGATGTTGACATTTTTCTTTTATAATATTCTTTTACTTCACGTATCATGGAACCTGTTTTTTAGTTCACTCTCTAAAGAGAGGGACACGTTTATCAGATTAAGTCAGCAGCTGAAATAGATTTAAGTTCATTCAGTGTTCCTGCTTGTTTCTTCAGTGCATTTTTAGTGAATCTAACAATGTGGAGTAGGATAAAATATAGACATTTTCCCCAAGTAGCTTCTGGCTCTGATGCACACTGTTGACTGCATTTGTGGATTGAGTTTGAATTTAATAAAACAGATATAAACCAATTTCCCAAAGTATTTTGTATTTCCCCTCTCAATTTGAATTGTGAGAGTACATATAAGATGGAGAAAAAATAGCATAAGAGGAAGCTTATGGAATGGAGGCATGTATTACTAAAAAATCTCATATTACTTTATTGGTTGTATTCTCAGCTATGGAGAATGTTAGCCAGGAACTCATCAGCAGTGAAAGACAGGAAACAGCTATGAAGCATGCTGAGGTAGGATTTTTTGTGTTTCTTCCTGAAGACAGATAAATAGGGACTCTGATGACTTGGGGTTTTTCTTTCATGGTTCATATAGTGGTAAATGTATATATAGAACAGCTGAAAATGAGGTTTAAAATCAGAAAAAGAGGTGATCTATTCACTGATTCATATTTCTGTTGCAAAACCCCCCAAATTCTAAATAGCTCTTAGGCCAGAGAGGAAATGAAAAAATGTAATCATAGCTTACTGAGAAAATGAAATTAATGAAAGGCTGTATAAAAACTTATGGGATTTGGTCAAACTCTAAAAGCTAAAATGCTCTTTTTGTTTTTTATATTTTAAGACTGTTATTTTAGAGCAGTTTTAAGTTCACAGCAAAATTGAGGAGAAGGTACAAAGATTCCCATAGATGATGTCTCCTGACACAGGCACAGCTTCCCCATTATCAATTTCCTCCAACAGAGGGCTACATTTGTCACATTGATAAGCCTGCATTGATACGTTATTATCATCCAAAGTCCATAGTTTACATTAACATTCACTCTTGTACCTTCTATGGGTCTTGGCAAATGTATAATGACAAGTATCCATCACTAGAGTATCACACAGAGCATTTTCACTGCCTTGAAAACCCCCTGTGCTCTGTCTGCTCATCTCGCTCCCCAACCCCTGGCAACCACTGATTTTTTTTTTACTGTCTCCATAGTTTTGTCTTTTCCAGGCTGCTGTATAGTTGGAAGCAGATATTATGTGACCTTTTCATATTGGCTTCTTTTACTTGGTAATATGCACTTGAGGTTCTTCCATGTCTTTTCATGGCTTGCTAGTTCATTTCTTTTTAGTGCTGGATAATAGTCCATTGTCTTCTTATATGACAGTTGATTTATCTATCATCTACTGATCCATCTTGGTTGCCTCCAAGTTTTGGCACTTATGAATAAAGCTGCTATAAACATCCATGTACAGATTTTTGGGTGGACATGATTTCAACACCTTTGCATAAATATATGGAGTGCTGTAGCTGAACATACGGTAAGACTATGTTCAGTTTTGTAAGAAACAGCCAAATTGTATACCAAAGTGGCCTTCCATTTTGCACTCCCACCAGCAGCGAATAGGAATTCTTGTTCTTGTTGCTAACATCTTTGCCAGCATTTGGTGGTGTCAGTGTTCCAGATTTTGGCTATTCTAATAGATGCAGAGCTGTAGCCTGTTGTTTTTGTAAATTTGCATTTCCCTGATGACATACGATATGGAGCACCTTTTCATATACTTCTATGCCATCTGCATATCTCCTTTGGTGGGGTATAGGTTAAATGCCTTTGTCTCATTTTAAGTGAAATTCTTTATTTTCTTATTGTTGAATTTTAAGAATTCTTTGCATATTTTGGATTATCATCCTTTATCAGATGTCTTTGCAGATATTTTCTTTCAAGCTGTGTCTTGTCTTTTTTCTCTTGACAATGTCTATTAAAACAGAGAGTTTTAATGAAATCCAGATTATCAGTTATTTTTTCCATAGATTGAACTTTTGGTATATCTAAAAAGTCATCACTAAACTCATTTTCTGTGTTATCTTCTAGGATTTTTATAGCTTTGCATCTTATATTTAGTTCTGTGGTCCATTTGAGTTAGTTTTTCAGATTATGTAAAGTCTATGTCTAGGGTATTTTTGCATGTGGATGGCCAGTTGTTCAAAAGCGTTTTTTGAAAAGACCACCTTTGCTCATTGTGTTGCCTTTGCTCCTTTGTCAGTGATGAGTTGACTATATTTATATAGTTGGTCTGTTTATAAGCTCTCTCTTCTGTTCCACTGACCTGCTTGTCTATTCTTTTGCCAGTACCACACAATCTTGATTACTTAGCTTTACTGTAAGTCTTGAAGCTGGGTAGTATCGGTCTTCCAGCTTTGTTTTCTTCCTCAATATTATGTTGGGCCTTTTGAAAAATTATTCTGGGTCTTTTTTATTATTGAGGTATAATTGACATACAATATCCTATTAGTTTCAGGTGTACATCATAGTGATTCAAAATATACATTTTTACAAAACAATCCTGGTGATAAGTCGTCACCATCTGTCACCATACAAATTATTACAATGTTATTGACTATATTCCCTATGCTGTACAACACATCCCTGTAATTTATTTATTTTATAACTGAAAATTTGTGTCCCTTCACTTTGTCCACTCCCCAAACTCTCCCCACTCTGGTAACCAACAGTTTGTTTCCTGTGTCTGTGAGTCTTTCTGTTTTGTTTTATTTGTTCATTTGCTTTCTTTTTAGATTACACATATAAGTGAAATCATATGCTATTTGTGTTTCTTTATCTGACTTATGTCCCATAGCATAATACCCTCTAGGTCCATCCATATTGTAGTAAATGGCAAGATTTCATTATTTTTTATGGCTGAGTAATATTCAATGTGTGTGTCACATCTTCTTTATCCATTCATCTATCAGTGGACACTCAGGTTCATATCTTGGCTACTGTAAACAATGCTGCAATGAATAAAGGGGTGCATATATCTCTTTGAGCGGGTGTTTTTATTTTATTTTTTTCAGATAAATACCCAGCTTACTGACTCACCCTGCAGATCTTGGGACTTGCCTGCCTCTGTAATTGCATGAGCCAATTCCTTATAGTAAATCTCTTTATATATATAATATGCCGTATTTCTGTTTCTCAGGCATACCTTAGCTAATTCAACATGTGAAGATAGAACCGGAGATTGGAGTGATGTGTCTACAGGGAGAGAAATGCCCAGAATTGCTGGCAGCCACCAAAAGCTAGGGGAGAAGCATTTAACCTCTGGGCCTCTGAACCTCCAGAAGGAACCAAAGTGGCCTACACCTGGATCTCAGACTTCCAGTATCCAGCGCTGTGAGAAAATACATTTCTGTCGTTTAAGTCCCCCAGTTTGTGATAATTTGTTACACAGCTCTAGGGAACTAACACAGTACCTTTGTCCAGTGAACTGCTGTTAATATAGTTTGATCATTGGAACCCACATGTGAAAAACATGGGAAGTTCAAGGCCTTTTTGCCCTGAACTGTTTGACGTTTCTACCTCCCAGGTGTCTGGCCACAAAACATCTAGGGAAGTGTCACCTATGCCTCATTAGGAGGTCTTAGGGACACCTGCCATAAGAGACCTTCCGGCCCACAGAGTCTGAAGTCCTCCTGCTTTACTGGCTGCTGACGAAGAGAATCCAGGAGTGCCTGGGTAAAGCCCATCCCACCCTGTGAATGCTGCTGGAGTTGTGGAATGTGGTGGTGGGTGTTAATGGAGGACTCTTCCACTGGACAGCGAGTTATATTCCAAGTGGAGAGGCCCTACTCAGTTCTGTGATTCTATTTAACACACCTCATCCAACCTGCACGTTGGCCCCAGCAACGTCCGCCAGCCTTGCCAGCAAAAGCCGCATGCCTCCCCTGCAGCACTTACACTGCATGGAGACAGGCCCAGAAGTCCCAAGTGGATGCAGATCCCACTCCCCATTTGGGAGACATACTGGAAAGATAGTCCTCCTGGGGAAACAACTGCATAATATGGAACAAGGAAAAAGCAACGTGGGGATTAGCTCCATGCAGTGCCCTGATGATCTTGCAGGTCTCCACACAGGCCAGGTAGGGAAAGGCTTAGCCACAGAGGCCCGGGTCTTTGTAGAACGGCCCGTGATGACTAGGGCGCAGGGATTAGCTGCACCGCGAGCTTCGTCAGGGCGGCTTGCTTGCCACTGAGTCAGTAAAGCATGGGGCATCAACTTTACGTCCCTATGGGACATCAACTTTACGTCCCTATGGGACAGCTGCAGGCTATACAGCCACGCGGCTGTAGTTGGTCAGCTTCTCAGAGGCTGAGGACCAGCCACCCAGGCAGCTTGTCACCCACACCCTCGGGCGCAGCCTCCCCCGTGGAACTGAGCACATGAGAGCTTGGCCCAGGCTGTTCGGCTTTTTGCTGTAAGCGACAAACCACGCGAATCCACCGAGGTGTGGTGTCTTCTGCAGATGGACCATTGGGGTCCAGCAGGCCGACCAAGCAGAAGCTGTGGCGGCGCTCACCAACCCCTGACCGCGCTGTCGGCTGCCACCCACCCGAGCCTCCGCTCTCTCTTCTGCCACACCTGGGGGCTCTGATACCTGTTTTTCAGAGTGGCTGTGAGAATAGCATGAGGTACTAAATTCACTGGGCTTAGGATAAAATCATAAAATCAAAGTCCCATAATGGAGGTGGGAGTGAAATAATGTGAGATTGTTTTGTGCCAAAAATATTTTCTAAAAGCTGTAAGATTTAAAGCGAGCCATGATGGCTTCATAGTAATCACATCCACTAGGTGCTCACATCATCTTTACATAACATTTTTTGCTATGAAGTGAAGGACACTCAGTTATTGCTTTAATTTGCATTTCGGTTATTATTCAGGATTATATTTTCTCTTGCTGACTATTTGTAAAGCTCTGTATAGTTTTGTGTGAGACTCTAATCTTTTTTTCAGATATCTAATGGGATGTTAATATAAAGATCAGTTAAAATGCAAAATTAAATAGAAAAATATGATTATTTCCCAATAGTAATATTAAAAAATGTATTTTTCTAGTTGTTGCTTTTTAAGTTGTTTTTTCTTCCTTCTGCAGGTTGTAAATATTTTATATTCAGATGTTTGTTTCCCCCTCTGCGATTTTGTTATACTGCTTCAAAGTTGAGATTGTTGTCTTGATATGAATCTGATAAATATTCTATTGCTTGTAGATTTTCTTTTTAGATTTTTAAAGTTTTATTTTTTGTTTGATTTGGTAGTTATTTTGTTTGGATTTACCTTAAATATTCTTACACAATTGCTAACCATTAAAAACACTATCTTATTACATGATATTTCAATGCATACTCGTTTTCCACATTCTATTGGTCAAATCATACATCCTAATATACGGTTACACTATTTATAATCTCTACTTGTTTTCCTTTGTTGCTACTGAGAGCCAACGTTTCCCTATTGCTTGTATACCATATTTATTATATCTATGCTTTTATTGTCAAATAACCAATTTTTTTTTAAATTAAGTGCATTGCTTTTATCCCAAATATAAATACAACAGATTTCCATTTCTAGGACACAGAAAAAGAACAGGGAAGTTAAATAAGAAGAACTCACTCATAATCTGGAACATAATCCTCAATTAACATTTGTTATAGTTAATTTTTATCGTGTGTAATTTCTAGTTTGTGAAGTTCCATCATTTATAAAATTGGAGTAATACGTACACCTACGTACAGAGTTCTGAAGATTAAACAAAATTAAATGTGTGAAGCATTGAGCATAGTGTTTAACATACAGTATTTAATGGTTATTATTATTTTTTATTTACATGGTTACACAATTTTGCATTTTTTTCACATGACACTATATTTTTTACCCATTTATATACAAATATTTTAATGAAAAAATTTAAGTATAATTTAGCTAGGCATATAATGTGTCTGTTGTATGTGAGTATGTTTGGGTGCATGTGACCCAGCCTACCATTGGTTTTTGTCTTGTGGGTTGTGCTGTGAGAAAGCTTTATCTGCTTTGGAATTGGTTTCTTAGTATAGGATCTAGAACTGAAATTGTTCAATCAGTGATTAGAAATGATGATTAAAGGTGTACATATGTATTGTGGGTGTGTACAGATACATACACACACACAAATTAATGCAAATATAAACTTTCAAAAGGCCTCATTCCAATTTATAGTCCAAACATTTTTGTTACTGTTTCATTTCCATTTGTCCATACATTGTCTTATTCCTAATTTTACCAATTATATACTGTTTTTCTCCTTGCTACTGAGATTGGGTGTTTTCCTATGTGTTTGTTTACTGAATCATATCCTTATGAAAAATGAATCACTAGTTTATGTACTTTGCCTGTTTATCTAATTTCATACTTCCATGATTTCTAAATATAGCTAATTTTTCTGTCACCAAGGGTCAAATAATGTTCTATTCAATTTCCTTTTACAGTTTTTCTATGTTATCCTTTTATTTTCTTCATTATGAAAGTGCTTTTGGAGAAATTTGGTAATCACTGATATGTGAAAAGATGCAAAAATAAAAATAACAATTCCTCCTAGTAATAATAATAAACATGCTGGTATTTTTCCCAGAAAAATTTCTGTTCCCTTTTTTTTTATATTTGAGACTTTTTACATATCACTTATGCATTCTTAATGTTTTATTATAAATGTATGTAATTTCATAAAAAGTATATGTAAGTCTCATTATTAATTATAAAATCTTTACCACATAGATGTATTATAATTACTTTAGCCCTTACTTAGATGTAAATATTTAATTTTTCACAAGTTTTACTTTTGTAAATAATGATAGGAGTATTTTATTATACTGATACTATTCATATTTCTAATAATTTCCAGTATGAGATATATGTAAATATATAATTACTTGGTAAAATTTTGAGTATTTTTAAGGATCTAGAAACATAAGGCAAGTTGTTTTTAAGGACTTTGTTTCTGTATTTATTACTATTGTGTTTCATCTTTGGTAGGTCCCTTTCAATCTGAAGTCTCATGATTTTTAATTCTGGAAAGGTCAGTGCCAATTTATTTATTTAAAATTATACATAATTGCAGACAGAAAATCGATGGAACATACAGTTCTTGGAATACAGCTCAGTGGGTTATCCTACTGATGTTGTGGATAAAAATGTATATATTATATATGTACATATGTACATATACATAATTTACAAATAGTAATAAAATATGCAATATTCTTTATTGCAAATCCCCAATTCTCAGTTGGTGCTCACAGAAGGCTTTGATGAATATTTTGCCAAACCCTTGTATCTGTAGCCAATCTATGGTTGCAACTGACGAGAGAGTAGAGTTCTGACGTGAATGTTGGTTGATGTTTTCACTTGTGGTAACGAGTGAGACAAAGTTAAACAGTGAAGTTTGTTCCACATGTAGGTGAGCTTCTCTGCTGAACTGAATAATAGTTTTCAAACACTTGGAAGACTATTTCTTAAGATTTTTTGTGCTATTCACAGTATAGCAGGTATTACTATGGCACAATTTTAATTTTAATGTCCATTATTAACATTTTGTTGATCAGTTTATGAATATAAACACTAAAAATGCATTAATTAAGCTCTAATTGAAACATGTGCTTACTTCCATGCTGTAAATAGTTCCACCACGGCCAGTTCAGACTACCACTGTGACATGGGTGGACGAGAGACTGGGAGGAAATGCACAGTAGCAGGCCGCGTATATCGCGTTTTCATCATAAATGTGATAGACAGAGGTGACCTGAAAAATATACCAGTACTAAAATGCAATAAAATAATAAGGAAGTGATGAATTTTGAGTGTTTATTACCTTTTAAATATAATCTATTTAATTGTAAGTTTATACAACTCAGTTTTTAATAATGGCTTTGTTTACTAACTGGCATGAAAGATTCATGAAAATGTAAAGCATGTGAAATGTGAAAGCCTGAAAATGTAAATCCTGAAAATGAACCATTATGCACTGGAGGTAGCATTCCACGGCCTGATCCCAAGCGTAATGACTATAGTTCAAGCAAAAGTGTTAATGTCTTATCAGAGAATAGCAATGCTTCATTTCACTCTTCCTACCACTCCGATGCTCCCAGGGGGTAGTCAGCTTCGACTCCTCTGACTCCACTAGTATAGCTCCTCATTTAAAATAAAAAAGGCTGTATTATTTTCTTTCTTGATTTGTTCATATCAGACATAGTATATTGACATCCTGCATTGGTCTCCTACAATCCGCATCACCTAACATAGTTGCATTATAATTTATGATTAAATCAATAGCAATATTTATAATAGTACAAAAGTGTAGTTTTGAGCCCACATGGTTAACATTTCTTCTTATAAAATCTTTACCAGGTTCTTAGTATTAATACCCCTCACCTTTGACTGGCTGATTTCTGTTTATGCAATTTTCTCCCACATATTCCAGTATTTTTACTTCAAGCATATTAGTATTCTCTAGGCACTTGATAAAATCAGTTCAATTTTATTTTATTTTTCTGTAGATTTCTGTATTCTTTTTTTATTGCTGTATAGCAAGTCATCACAGAGATTGTGCTCTAAAACAACCATATTATCTCATGGTTTCTGTGGTTCAGTTCAGTCCTGGCACAGCTGGGTCCTCCTTTTAGAGTCTCCCAGGCTGTGTTC
The DNA here is from genome assembly GCA_029783875.1 of Phataginus tricuspis. Lineage (NCBI taxonomy): Eukaryota > Metazoa > Chordata > Mammalia > Pholidota > Manidae > Phataginus > Phataginus tricuspis. The sequence continues at coordinate 16,256,518 of JAQQAC010012171.1, read as the reverse complement.
CTTTCTAGGGCGTGGGTTCCTCTTAGGCTCATCTGCTGGCAGAATTCAGTTATGTGGTTATGTGTTTTACTGTGATATTCTTTCTTTGATATGTCTTTTTTTTGATTTTGAAAAATAATTTTGTGTTTACCAAAATTTGTCTTACCATTCCTGAAATTTTCTTTATAGGATGCTTAATTCTACTTCCTTACTTTTTACTATTCATCTGCCAGTTGTACAGGCAATTTTGACTCCTACTTATTACCCTTATGACAGTTAACGATCTTATTTGGCATTTCCCTTTCTCTTCTTACTTTTTAACTGTTCATTCTACTGTTAGAATACACAGGATTAATCTACTATCCTTATACCCAAAATACTTAATTCTCCTTCTATTTCCTCTTTTCCTGCACTGCCATGCTTCCAAGACGCCATGTCTTTTCTAGTAAGCTGATTCTCCCACAGAAGCTGTGCTCTTTATAGCCACTCTTCTAGTCCCGCTCACTGTCAAGCCTTTCTCTACAGCTAGCACTGTGATTTATCAAGTACTGTCCAGGTTCAGTATTTGGCACTGAATGTCAGCCTCTCTCTTTATGGAGTGGTTTGCTCGGCTTTCCTACATCCTGTGCTTCTCTGCACTTTCGGTCTCTTGTCACCCCTCCCCTAATCCTCTCACTCAAAGGCTTGGTGGTGGTAGAAGTTCTATTGGAATTCGGAATTCAGCTTAAAGGTTATTATGATCTCTGTTGTCTAGAAATGCTGAAGGGATAGCTCCTGTGTGCTTTTAATTGCTGTGTGGGAGGCTGTGGGAAAATTTGAAATCAGGCAGCTCCATTTTCTTACTTATCTGAAAGTTGAGTAAATATGGTATTTTTTGGTGAATAATGTCCTCTTCACTAATTTCTTTGTTCTCACACTCTTGAACTCTGATTGGAAATCAGACTTTCTAGATTAGTCTCTGATGTTCTTTTCTTTGCTTATTTTAGTCTCTGTTGTTTTGTTCTGCTTTCTGGTAATTTCTTATACTGCTGTCAAACCCTTTGTCTTAGTCAGCTTGGGCTGCTATAACAAAAGTACCACAGACGGGGGGCTAACCAACAAACACCTACTTCTCACTGCTCTGGAGGCTGGAAGTCCAAGACCAGGGCGCTAGAGCATCCTGTCTGCTTGCTGTGTCCTCACATGACAGGGAGAGGGAGGCAGGGAGAGGCTCTGGCCTCCCTCCTCTTACAAGAGCACTAATCCTGTCATGGACACTCTACTCTCAGGGCCTCATCGAAGTCTGTTGGCCTCCCAAGGGCCCACCTCCTGGTACCATCTTACTGGGGTTAGAGCTTCAACATATGAATTTTGAGGGGATACAAACATGTAGTACTTTGTACCCGCCTATTGATTTTTTGTTTTATCTATTATATTTTTAATTTTAAATGTTGCTTTTTCTTTCTTGTCATGTATTGGGTTGTTCTTTCTTGTTTATATCTATATATATCTATATATATATATTTCTGTATCTCTCTGAGGGTAATTATAACATTTTAGAAATTTCCCCCTCAGTCCTCAAGTTGTCTCTGTTTTTCTGTTTTTCTGTTTTTCCCTGTAGCCATGGAATCTAGCCCAGACCTTGACAGTTTCCTGCCTGGGTTTTGGCAATTGCCGGTGCCTCAATCAAGGTGCAGTTAGGACAGTGGTAAGTGTTCCAGAGAGGGCTCTTTCTCTCCCCTCCTTCAGCACACAGGGACAAGGAATATGGAGCAAGATGAGAAGGCTAGCAGACAGCTCTATTTAACAAGGTGGGCAGTACACTCTGTAGGAGAGGGCAGGCAGCCTGAGATGTCAGGACCAGCCCTGCTTATCTGAATACTTGTTGGTTCACAGGAAAGTGAGAGGGGTGGGTTAAGGTGGGGCTAGCTGATTGACAGGTTCAGATTATATATCTGCCCTGGCTCTGTGCATGCTCTTACTCATAATGCATTCAGAAAGAGAAACATGAGGGGGGATTCTAATGATCATGTGAATGGGCCAAAGTCCTACTCAGACATGTCTTGGTGCCCTTTGTGCAGGCATCAGCCTGGGGGATTTTCTGGCTGGCTCTGTCTTATTTCTCATTTTAGGCAAGGAATGGGTATAAAGAAGGGGTGTAAACCCACCTAGAAAGGTTACTGACTTCCACATCTCCCTTCTTTTCTGCCACTCCTGTCTTACTAACCACCTGCTCTAACATAACTACTCTGGGTATTTCAAACAGAGGGGCTTCCATACTAGAAATCGGTTCTTAGTGATGGGAGGGTGTGGGAGCTGTGGGAAGTTGTCCCCCCAGGAGTTACAACTAGTGGGGTGTGTTCCAGCCCCGATGACTGTGTTGCACAGGAGAACCTATAATCGGCACAGGGGGTCCTGGCACCACTGAGAGAGGGGGAGACCTAGCTTCCCTGCTACCCCAGGAAGCAAAGTGCTTCTAGTGCCAAAAAGGCCACACATGGCCAGTGCTCCCCATCCTGTCCTGATGGGCTCCTCGCCCTGACACTGCCTGCCTTCGCCCTGCTGTGGTGCCTCTACACCCTCCTACCATTTGCCCTGTGTCTACTTGTAGCTTTGTTCCGTCATCCCCTTACAAGAGCATAAGCCACACCAAGACAGGCTTTATTACTGCCTCATCCTCAGCACCCAGGACTTTCAGGCAACCATTTAATGCTTGTTGGGTGAGTAAGCTCATTATGCAATTATTCATCAGTACCTACAAGGAAACACCGGGTGATTAAGTGGTGGGAAGTGCTTTTCTCTGCAGCCCTGAATTTTCAGTGACCAAAGGCATTTCTGTAGGGCTGGTCAGTGTCTTCAGATGCCTGTGTCTTGTGCAGTGTGGAGGGGTGGAGATGGGGTGGGCTGGAGATGCTTCTGGCTGGCTGAGGTTTCTGTGGCTCCATTTGTGCATGTTCCCCGATTCCTTTCAGTTCCGTGGCTTGGAGTGTTTTCCGGTAACACACCTCCGGTCTCAGGCTTACTGCATGGGGATAGGCTGAAGCTGTTGCTGGGATTGGCTGGGATTGCTCTTTCAAGTTCCTCTTTGTCAGTCCTTTGCTCATCCTTTTTGTGTCCCTGGTGCCCCTGGTGCTGCAGCCCTGGGGTTTCTGCAGAGACGAGGGGCTGTACTCATCTCCACGGTGCCCTTTGCAAGCGCTTAGCTGTACACCTTCCATCACCTTAGCTGCTACCCCATCTCCATCCACTTTTGGTTTTCAAAATATTAATTGAAACCTCTTGCCTACTATTCTCTTCTCTTGTAATGTTTGTCCTTGTGGGTTAAGAGCTTGTAAAACATCCTTTATTGTCATTTTAGCAGACTTTGGAGAGAGAGAAAAGTAAAACATATGTGTGGTCGGCCACTTTAACCAGAATTCTCCTGATTCTGTTTTATTTTAAAGACCCAGGGCTTATGTGAGTGGGAGTAAACACTTTCACAATCAAATTTCATTTCACCTTACCTTTTACTGCTTGGCACATAACTTCCAAATTCTCAACAAAAGGTGAAAAACCAACATAAAAACAAAATAAATAAATAAGCACAGAAGGAAAGTGAGGATTTACATGACCGGAAGAGACATGAATCCTTCCTTTATTGCTGTGTCCAGGATGGGAGTCTCCCTCGCCTTCCTCAGACCCAGGGAATGGGCAGTTACCAAGGCCAGCACACATGGCCAGGGAACCTTTTCCCTGCATTACTCTCCCACTCTCATGGAAGCAGATGTGTGGTAAGTACCCTGACTCTATTTTTACAAAGTCTGCACAATTTATTGAAATGGAAACCCAGAGGCTTATCTCTCTCTAGTATTGCTCCCAAAGGATTCAGTTCTAAAAAGCAGTCAGTAGAAATGATGACTGTTCTCCTAAAACAGTTCTGCAGGAAGAATAATACTCTCAAAATGCGGAAATGAGAGGAAAGAAACCAGTCAGCCAAACAGTAAAACCCTTTGCCCAAAAGCTGCTTCAATCATTCTGTGAGCTCATTATTAAAAGATTACTTTGAACGTTATTCTTATATGTGTTACATAGGTCAGGAGGGGGGAGAGTAATCCACAGTGTAACTGGCATTACTCCAAAATTTTCTCCAAACACACAGAAAAGTAAGTTCTTAAAAGCGAGCAAAGTCACCAATAATTCAACTACTCTAAGAAAATTACTGTCAGTATATTTTATTTGTTTCTTTCTCTTCTGTTCTGTCATGTTAGGCTTCACCACAGAACTCCTTAAATGTATAAACATAAACACAAAGACGGGCATGCATGTACACACACAGACACACACGCATGCACAGAGTCGTGTCCACATAGGTTTTGCTGCCTCCCCAGCACTTAGAACAGCGCCTTCCCCAAACAATGAGTTTGGGTCCAGAGGTCAGGCATTAGAAGCAGGTCTGGTTAGGAGCGTTAGCATCAGCTGTGTGCTGTGCCTGCATGGTCAATCCAATTTATAAGTGCATTTTCCTACCTCTCCCACAGTGAGCATCTGAGGGGCTGCCTGCAGAGCTACTTCAGCCCACTGGGAATTTTCTCATAATGCTGAATTTCAAAACAAAAGAGAGAAATTTTCTTCTGCTGTGTCTCACAAAATTCTCTTGGCCCCTTACATATTCGCCCACCCTTCTCCTATAACTTTTGAATTGTTATGATTGAGATTCCCTAAAATACTTTAGGGGTCTTTATTTCTTAGCGTGTACCAAGCCATACGCAAAAGTTATTTTCTGGTCTTCCTCTAAAGTAAGAACTTGAATTGCATGTATATAATAAATAGAGAAAGGCAATTGACTCTCAGTGCATCATAATGTCTCATGCACTGTGATTACAGTCAGACTTTGACTTTTCTTATGCACAAAGGTTACAATTTACTGGTTTTGTAGTACACATTCATTTTACAGGAGCTTAGTCATACTATTTTTAATGTTTTGTAAACCAGCTAACCCTATTTTTTGTAAAATTAAAATGCACATGATGCATTTTTCTGTATAAAATACCTTGATCTGTAGCATAATTTTCAATGTCATAGTATTATATTGCACGAATGTATCGTAATTAGAACCACTGTCTAATATTGAAAACACAGTTCGCTTCACTTGCATTTTTCTGTAGCATTATGACCAGTCTTCTACAACCGCCTTTTAAAATATCTCCAATGATATCTTTAAAAAATTACTAAAAGTGAAATTGCAACAGAGAATTCTGGGAAGATGGTGAAGTAGGAAGCACCAGGCATCTGTCTCTCCATTTAGACAACAATTGCACCGGCAGAATCTATCTGATATAACTATTTTGGAATTTAGACCATGTTGAAGTCTTGCAATTTCCAGGGGAAGACTTAGACCTTAAAGAACAGTTAATTTTAGTCAGTTTCAGCTCTCAGCAGTAGCTCCCCATTACCCACTCCCATGCACATGGCAGGCATCTGCTCCTAGAGCAGCTTGTACATAGCTTGCAGAGCCAGAGTGAGCAAAAAAGGACCAGGTACTCTAAATATCAGGGATCAGCTCTGGTTGCTGATTGATGCTTGTAGTCACAGAGGTGCAGACAAAGAGGCAGGCAGTTTTTGCATCTCCCCTCATTGTTGCATATCTCTTCCTCTCTCACTGAAGTGACTCCCAGGAGATTTAAAGGGCCAGCACCCTCCTCCCTCCCCTAGTTTTTCTCTTTTACTTTTGGGAGCCACACATTAAAGGCTAACACATTCAAAAACAACTGCGTGTAAGAGGAAAATTAGGAAGTGACTGCACATGCTTAGGGAAAGGCTCAGAAAACAGGTGATTAAAAGAGGCCTACACTGGGACACATTATAATCAAACTTTCTGAAGCCAAACACAAAGAGAATCTTGAAAGCAGCAAGAGAGTAAAATGTCCCATGCAAGGGTTGTTCTATATGATTATTATTAGTTTTCTCATCAGAAACTCAACCAGAAGCCATTTGACTGATGTTTTCAAAGTTCAAAAAGAAAAATAAATGTCAATCAAAAATCCTATATCCAACAAAACTTTCTTTCAAAACTGAGGGGGAAATTAAGTCATTCTCATATAAATAAGAGTTTGTGACCACAAGACCTGCCCTGGAAGAAATGCTCAAGTGAGTCTCGTGAGGTGAAATGGAAGGACGCTAGACAGTAACTCAGTCATATGGAGAAATAAAGATTTAAATAAAGGTCAATATATGGGAAATTATAAAAGCAAATATTATTGTAACAATGGATTATAACTTCACTTTTTACATTCTACATGATTTAAGAGACTAGTATATTTAAAGAAAAAAGTTCATCTAAAGTCTAGTATTATTATAACTTTGGTTTGTAACTCTAAATCTTGTTTTCTGTATAATTTAAGAGACTAGTGAATTTAAAATAATTGGTAGTATGCTTTTGGACACACAGTGTATAAAGATGCAATTTTGTGACATCAACAACTGAAAGAGGTGTAGATGGAGCTGTAAGAGAGCACAGCTTTTGTATGTTATTGAAGTTAAGTGATATATATTCAAATTAGAGTGTTATAACTTTAGGATCTTCAATGTATTCCCATGGCAAACACAAAGAAAACAATTATAGAATATACACAAAAGGGAACGAGAAAAAAATGTAAGCATTTCACAACAAAAAAACAACTGAATACAAAAGAAAACAGTAATGTAGGCAAAGAGGGACAAAAAAGCTATAAGGCATATAGAAAAAATAGAGCAAAATGACAGAAGTCCTTTTTTATCAGTAATTACTAAATATAAATGGATTAAACTCTCCAATCAAAAGATATTGGCAGAATATATAGGAACATATGATCAGATTATAAGTCTATAAGTTCCTGTCAAAATCTCAATGATGTTTTTGAAGAAATAGAAAAACCCATTCTAAAGTTCATACGGAATCTCAAAGAACCTTCAATAATCAAAACAATCTTTAAAAAAGAAGAAAACTGAAGGACTCACACTTTCTGATTGCCAAACTTACTACAAAGCAATCAAAACAACGTGGTGTTGACATAAAGACTGACATCTAGACCAGTGAAATAGAATAGAGAATCCAGAAATAAACTCCCATGAATGATTTTTGACAAGGGTGCCAAGACTATACAGGGGCGGGGGTGGGGAAGGACAGTCTTTTCAACAAATGGTGCAGGAAATACTGGATATCCACATGCAAAAGAATGAAGTTGGACCTCTACCTAAAATCCTATACAAAAGTAACTTAGAATAGATCAAAGACCTTAGGATAATAAAACTCTTGGAAAAATACACAGGACAGAAGCTTCAGGACAATGGAGTTGGCAATGATTTCTTGGGGTTGATGCCAAAGGCACAGGTACCAAGACAAAGACAAATTGAATTTATTGAATATTTAAAATTTTTGGCACAATCAGTGAAATTAGAGGGCAACCAACAGAATGGGAGAGAAAATATTTGCTAATTATGTATCTGGTAAGGAATCCAGAATATATAAAGAACTCTTAAAGCTCAACAACAACATAAAACCAGATTCAAAAATAAGCAAAGGACATCAATAGACATTTCTCCAAAGATACAAATGGCCAATAAGCACATGAAAAAATGCTCACTAACCATTAGGGAAATGCAGATGAAGACTATGATGAGATATCACCTCACACCTGCTAGGCTGGCTACTATAAAAAAATCAGAAAACAAGTTGTAGTGAGGATATGGATAAATGGGAGTCCTTGTGCCCTGTTGGTGGGGATGCAAAGTGGTGAGCTACTGTGGAAGACAGTGTGGTGCTTCTACAAGAAATTAAAAATGGAATTTCTATGATTCAGCTATCCCTTTTCTGGCTCTATATTGAAAATAATTGAAAGTAAGGTCTTTAAGAGTTGTTTGTTCACAGGTTCATCGTAGCAGTACTCAAAATGACTGAAATGTAGAGGCAACCTGAGTCCACCACTGGATGACTGGAGAAGCAAAATGTGGTGTGCACTCACCATGCAGTAGTGCCTGGCTTGTAATATTTCTGAATAATAATCAGAAATGGGAAAACCCATCCTAAAATTCATATGGAATCTCAAGAGACCTTGAATAGCCAAAACAATCTCAAAAAAGAACAAAACTGGAGAAAGGTTAACTCTGACTTGCTAAAACATGGATGAACCTCGAGGATATTATGCTGAGTGAAACAAGCCAGTCACAAAAAGATAAAGCAGTACCTAGAGCATATGAGGTACTGAGAGTAACCAAATTCTCTACTAGAGATGGAAAGTAGGATGGTGGGTTCCTGGGGATTGGGAGAGGAAGGATGGGGCAATGGTTATAGAATTTTAATTTTATAAGATGAAAAGAGGTATGGAGATAGATGATGGTGATGGTTGCACGTTATTAATGTATTTACTCCTAGTGAATTGTACAATTTAAAATGGTTAAGCTGATGAATTTTATTGTAGTAAAATACACATATGTATTAAATTATGTATTGGAAAAAATATTGGGAAAAAAGTGAAATTGCTGGAGCAAAGCTTATGCATACTGCCAAAATGGTTCATGTCTATTATCAAATTGACTTCCAGAAAGTTTGCACCTATTTATTAATTGGAGAGATCCTTTGCTCTTTAGGAAATTGATATTCTATAGTAAATATGATGTGTACACTTCCCACCTACTCTTTAATTATGTCCCCTGAGAGCTCATAAAACCCTGCTACTTTCTCAAAGATAGACACCATAGTAAAAGCATTAGGAATGGAGCAAATCTCTAACACACATGGGGAAGGGGCGCACTTTCATGGATGTTCTTGGTTGGCTATATTCTTGGTCGGATGGTTGTGTAATTAAAATGGTATCTGGTTTCAGGAGTTATGAGAACATGCTTGGATGTCAGAGGGCAAGTCACAGACCTACCTAAGGCAGGAGATAGGAAAGGTAGATATGGCCACCTTATTAGATGTTGGTGCCAGTGTGATTATCAGGCGGGTCTGAACCACAGAGATTTCTGGAGACTTACTTGTCCTTCCTGACTAATATTCATTGCATTTGAACGATAGGTTGCAAGTTTAGATTGCTCAGCACTCTATCATTAGCACAGTAAGATTATGCAGTAATCCAGTCAGTCGTGAGTGGTGCTGATGTGGGTGAGTCTTAGCCAGAACGTTTTCTCACCCTTGGAATGTTCTTGACTCATCTCCTTATGATCAGAACACTGTAATACTCCACTATCTCTCCTTCTTATCTTGCTTATTTCTTTTTAAATTTTGCTAATCAAGCATGGCTTCCTAAACTTCCCAATCTTATGTATTGTTTTTATAAATATAATATACAAAACACTTCCAGATACACAATTATTCTGTATACTGCAATTTTCTTTTTTATGGTTTAATTTTACTCTTTAACCCATTTTGAAATGAATTTGGAATAAACTTATTTTTTCTAATTAATCAGTAATCCAATTACCATGTATAGAATAATTCCCATTTTCTCCATTGATCTGAAATTATAAGTTATGTCCTTAGTTAGGTTTCTGTATTTTTCTTCAGTTTCATTGGTGTATCTGCCCATTTTGATAATGATACTATACAGTTAAAAAAGTATTGTAAGTGTACATTATGCTGTCTGGCAATGAAAGAGGCCCAAAATATTCTTTCTTTCTGTGTGTGTAATGGGAGGGTTGGGTAATATTTTCTATACTACATGTTCTTTAAGATGACTCTCAGTTTCATTTTGTTGAGTTATAAAAAGGGTCTATTCGATATTTTGTATAGAGCTACTTGACATTTAAAAATCAATTTTGAACAAAATGATTTTTTTACAATATTGCATTTTCCTTTTCCCCATCTCTGCCAAAATAGGAACATAGTATGCCTCTCAATCTGTATGACTTAGAAAGTATTGCTAATTTGTTTTTGTTTTCTTCACTTAAGGCCTGCATCTCTCTTTTTTAAGCTTATTTCTACATATTATATATTTCTGTTTCAGTATTTAATAATAATTGAGTACTTACTGTGTCCTAAAACCCATCATCTACATTATTTCACTTATTCTTCCAAAGTCCTTATGATGTTGGTATTAGCATTACCCCTTTGTTGCAGATAAAGAAATTGAAGCTTAAGTGTATTAATGATTTGTTCAAATTCACACAATGTGTCCTCATTTATATCAGGCAGCTCAAATTTGAAAGAACAACAGAACTACCTGGGGTCTAAAGTGTTCACATTTGAGATCCTTGGCCTGTGTTCCTGGACTTTGAGTGAGCAAGTCTCGGGTGGGCGTCACAAGCCCCTGCTCTCCCATCCTGGTGAGGATGGCATGTGGCCTGCAGCTTAAGGAGCACAGGAAGCATGTGCCGAGCTGTGGGGAATGTGAGCGGCGTCTTTTCCCATTTTCCAACTCTGTTTCCTGACTGGGCTATTTTGTTGGAACATTAATATGAAACCAACTAATGTCTGTGCATTTATTTTCTATCTTGTCACCACCTAACCCACTAAAGTACCTCCGAAGTTTCACTTCATCCTTTAGGGGTAATGAGAGGGATGACCATTGCTCCTGGTACAGTGCCTCAGAGACTAAAAGTAATGTCATCTGAAGATATTGTAAAATTTCTCTCTTTGATGACATTTATATTTACATGATGGGATGTTTCTATTAGCTAGAACTTTCAGAATAAAATTAACTAACAGTATCAGTAGTGAGCAGAGGAAGTGTCAGTATTTATATTGTCAAGTTTGTTCTCTTTTGTCCCTGTGTCTTAATATTCATCAGAGACACCCAAAGGGTAATAAATGATGTACATTTTGATAGGCTACATGGATTTTCCTTGACTTACAATGGGGTTAAGTCCTGATATACCCACTGCAAGTTGGAAATATCATAAGTAAAAGATGCATTTAATATATCTAAGCTGTGAAACATAGCTCAGCCTAAGTTTCTTTAAATGTGTTCAGAGCAATTACATGAGCTTACAGCTAGGCAAAATCATCTGACCCAAAGCCTACTTTATAATAAAGTGTCAAACAACTCAGGTAATTTATTGAATACTGTACTGAAAGTGAAAAAACAGAATGGTTGTTTTGGCACGGAATGGTTGCAAGGCTATCAGTTGTTTACCCCCCTGATTCTGCGGCTGACTGGGAGCTAGGGGTCGCGGCCAGCATCACCAGGGAGTATTGCACTTCATGTCACTGGCCCAGGAACAGAACAAAATGCAGAATTCATAGTACGGCTTCTATTGAATGCATATTGTTTTTGCTCCATTGTAAAATTGAAAAATCATAAGTCAAACCTAAATAACCACCTTTACTTATGTTCCTAAATAACAATTGATCTATATCCACTTTTTCTGAGTATAATTAAATTTTCCTAAATATTTTATAGTCTTAGAATATTATAAATGTTAAAAAATCTTGAAATTAACTTGTTGCTTAAAATTAAAGCAACAGTGTCCGTAAAGTAATTTGATAAAACAATTCATGAAATGCTCAAATGCAAAGTAAGAAAAAAGATAAATATAACCTAAAAGGTTTGTTTCAAAATAGCACCTAAGGTATAGCTGCCAAGGATAACTCACTTAATTTCCCCCTAAAATTCATAAACTCACCACACTAAAATTTAAGAACCACAGAAAGCTAATTTTCAGAACTTGAAAAGAATCTCAATTATATAAGATCTGTAGGGTCAACTGCTATAGGACTTACTTAAAACCTATAGCCACATAAAGGTCATTGGTAATGAAGAGAGGATGAAAATTTGATTGGACTGAATTTTGGAAAGAATGGAGGAGAAAAGTTGGAAATAATAAGTGTATAGTAAGGGTAACACCTGAGAGTAGATTTTCTTCAAAGGGGAGCTGAGAAGTCAGGCAGCGGGTGGAGGACACAGTGGCATTGAAAGAAGGATTCCTTTTGATGGGAGAAGTGCACTATGTTTGCACAGTGATGGGTGTCACCCAGCAGCATGTGAAAAACTGTTGATGCAGGGGAATGAGAAACAGAGAGAGAGTAAGCTTGAGGGAATGAGATCTAGTGAGCAAGGCGAGAAGTTGGCTGCAATGTTTCATCCCTCATAACCAAACAGAAGGAGGGACTCACCATAGATTCAAGTAGGTGGTAAGTGTGAGAAGGGGAGCTATGGATACATTTCTTTAATTGTTTCTACTTTTTGAGTGGAAAAGTCAGATTAGAGAAGAAGGATGGGAGGAAATTTGTGCGAAGTATGAAGAGAGAGAGAAAAGATAGTAATAGTCAACCGGGAGAGTGGGAGAGTAAGTGGTTTAAGAAAGTTATGCATTGTAAGGACTCACTGGAAGCTAGTTGTAATGAATTTAAAGGAGATAAGTCAGTATGAAGATATTCTTTCCCCATCCAACTCAACTGCCCAGCTTCAGATGCAGTATAGGATTATGAAGTATTAATAAAATTAAAATATATAAACATGCATAAAGATGGTACCGCCTCCTCCAGCCTCTCAAGCCACTTCCTCCTATATTTTCCAGTTCCCCATCACAAAAGATCCTACAGGTGAAAAGTGTGAGGTGTGTCCAAGGGGAAGTGGGAGAGGAGGGGAGAGGAGACTTGTACAGGCAGAAAATCTTGTTCCTGCCAAAAATAAGAGTGAAAGAAATCTAAAAAGAGGGAGAAAGCATTAAAAACAAATGTGAAATGTAGCAAACTTGTTATATAAAAATTTTTTAGTGAAAGCTATGTGAAGTAGGTTAAAAACTGAATTGGTCTCTTGACAAATCACCACCAACCACACAACAAAACTTTTAGGTGAATAGTATTTAAATATATAGTTGACCTTGAACAATGCAAGGGTTAGGGTGCACAGTCAAAACCCTTGTGTAACTTTTGACTCCCCCAAAACTTAACTGATATCCTACTGTTGATTGGAAGAGTTACTGATAACATAAACATTCGATTAACACATATTTTATATGTTGTATGTATTATATACTGTATTCTTACAACAAAGTAAGCTACAGAAAAGAAAATGTTATTAAGAAAACCATAAGGAAGAGAAAATACATGTACAGTCCTATATTGCATTTATTGAAAAAGATCCACATGTGGGTGCCTGTAGCTCCAGGAATAAGGGGGTGTTTGCTGCCCGGGACAAGTTCCCAGTGAAACTGAAGTAAGACAAGAGGAAGGACAGGTTGGGTTAAAGGGGTTTATTTCTCATCGCTTGCTCAGGTTTGCTAGCCAGGTCCTGCACCGTCTGTCCCCTCAGGCTGCAGCACGCATTCTCTCTCCTGGAAGAACTCCATGGGCAGGTCCCTGGTGACTAGCAAACTCCAGACCAGTTATGTACCAGGAATAGAGGGGAGGAGAGAATGGCCTTCCCTCCATCCCTTGCGGCAGATCTACCCCAGGCTCTGCTGTGGTAAACATCCACTGGTATGTAAATGGACTAAGGCCAGGTGGGAGATTCAGGAAACTCTGTATAAAAACTTCCATTTACTCCACAGTGCCCCCATGCAGTTCAAACTCATATTTTTTAAGGTTAAGCTGTATTTACACAAATGCAAATGTGTAGGTAGGCATGTTAACTGAGTTCAGAACCGGAACTTGAAAATACTGTCAAATAACATATTAGTAACTTATAGCTAATTTTTTTACTGACCCTTTAAAGTATCCATATTCTGCCTCTATTTAATGACTTTTCTAAAAATTAAACTTGGTTTTGTAAATGTAGACAAAATGGAGTTAACAATGACAATGAAAGTAAAGTAAAAGACTTGGGGGTCCTTAAGGAAATGGGGTCTAGGCAGGCCATGTTCTCTGAAACTATTTGCAGAGGAAGGCTGAGCTTTGTATTCTGTCAGACCATAAACATCCTGGCTGAACATGTGTTGTCTGCAACTAAGTGGCCATTTGGCCTAGTGAGCGTTCTCAGCGACCACTTATGTGTAGGTTGAAAAACCTTTAGCTAATTGTAGTTCTTTCAAAACAACTCAAGTAAGTGGCCTCAAAATCCCCCATTTTGACTTTAAAATCCCTAAACCCTTTCCTTGCCTCAGAGCATACATTCGAGTTTCCTTCTGAACGTGTTTCCAGATGGTAATGCCTAGGACGTCAAATAAAAGCAAATACTTGTTTTACAGCTTTGCCTTTATTTGGTCAACAGTTTATTAAATATTCTGAATCACCAAACAAACCAAACTGTTCTTTCTGGGTAAATACTTCAATTACTAAGGGATGCTAACTGTCTCCAAGATGTATGGCGGCTCGGAAGCATGGCTCTCTGTTTCTAGAGAACCCAGGAGGGGTCTCTGTGGTCCAGCTGTTCAGAGTATTGGCTGAAGGAGCACCTGCCATCTTCAGCAGCCTTCTGCAGTCAGCTGGGTGTGTTCACCTAGGTGCTGGTGGGGAAGGACTTGGAGGATTGTGTGGGGAAGGCTTTCCTAGGTCAGCCTGGAAGGGACTTCCCACACTTTGGCCCCCTGACCAGTGTTCACTGCCAAGAGCTGTCGCTAGTTCTGTGCTGCAGAGAGGAAAGCTGTTGGAGCATGTGAGCAGCAGTCTTCTCATGCCATGGGTAATGGAGAGACAGACGTGTGTTTTAATTTCAACTCAAGCTTTTAAGTTAGCTCCCTGATACACTTGCCAAATGATACACTCCCTGATACTCTGCTAGTTGGCCTCCTCTTTTTGGTTTTATCATTGAGGGTGGATTCTGTCTGAAGGCCATGCTGCCTGTGAGCATACACGACTTCACAAGAGCTGCTAGCCTTTGGATCCCACTGACGGGGGCCGGGCATTGCCGTTGAGGTTTTGGGGCAGCGTGAAGAGCAAAGAAGGCAGCGGGAGTCGTCATGGAGGGTGCTCAAAAGAAGCCACTTTATTCTGCATAAAGCTGTACTTTTTATACTGCTATAGTGCTAATTTTTGGTTACATAAGTATTGAAGATGCGCATGCATGTGGCCTTCATGGCCCTTATCTAGCTCCTTACTCATGGGTACAACATGCTGTGTTTTCAGGGTTTCTCAAGGCCAGACATGTCCGGGGTGAAGCAGTGGACAGCTGTCTTCATAGAACAGTAGGGAAAGTGGGGGTGGGGGGCGCTTCCTTACACCCACTGACCTCCCTGGCCTCCAATAGGCTTTTGTGTCAGAATATCTGGATGGTTTTGGAAAGGGGGAAGCTTAATGAAAAAATAAAGAGATAAAATATAAGCCCCTGATTGGAGATTTCAGCAGGTGGGGTGAATTTAAAAGTTCCAGTGCTCATTTTATACATTCTGTCCTGGGTCACTGAGGTGACCAGAGCCTCCATCTTGGGCAGTAAATTGACAATCACTGGTAAGAAAATCATTGCCACTTCTTCATTTTGCATATAATTTGATTTTTCAGATCTCTAGTGATCTCTAGTGTAGTTTCCTAAAGATGCACATACATGTATTTCAAAGAGATTTCCAATTATCCAAATTATGTACAAAGTATAAATCTGGCAGTTACAGATCTGTGGAAACAAACAAAATTCCCTTGTGTGCTAAGCTCTAATGTTAGGCAAAGCTAGTGTAACTAATCAAAGACAGAGAGAAAATATGAAAACTTAGCACAACTTCACACACACTTACTGAGTTCTTCTTACACCAGAGGCAGAAGGCTCAATGAGCTCCTTTATTGTTTGTTTTTTTTTTAATTCCTGCTTCTCTTTACAAGAAAGGCTGTTGTTTGACTATTTTCTTTGGACTCAAACATATTTTATCTATGACAGCTGATTTGCTAGAGCAGAAAAAGAGAACATGCCCTCCAAGTGTAACTAAATTTTGTTTTTCTATTGGACAGTGTTATTCTGACTCACAGCAGCAGCAATGCCTGTGAGGTAGGTGTTAGCAGGACACAGGCAGATAGAGTTCAAAGCCCCGGTAAGTTTCAGTCAGGAGAGACCTACGGTCAAGGCTTCACAAACAAGAAGCCACAACCTGGACATCTGGAAAATTCAGCTTGGAAAATAAGGGAGTTGTTTTTTTTGAACCCAGCTCAGCCCTAGCAATAAGCTCCTCACACCAGCCAATCATGTGGGCTTCTTCCTTTCGTAAAGCTCCAATCCAACTCAGCCATTTGAAAGTACACTTTGACCTCAGCTCTGATTGGTTATGCCCGATGCAAATGAAACATTGTACTTCCAGCCAATCAGAAATGAGTTCTGATGTCATTAGTTCAGTTGTCTATTAGGTCTGTGGGGCGAGACTTCCTCCTTTCAAGAAGCTATATAAACCCCTAGACACTGCTGCCTTCCTGGCATCCTCCTTTGGAGCCCCACCTGATTAGCAGGATTCCTTTTCTTTTCATTCCTTATTAAAAGCTTTGTTGGTTGCTCCGTACTCTTGTCTGCCGGCTGCATTCCTTGTCACCTCTAAGATACAATCCTGGGAAAAACAGCATCTCATCTGGAAACACGAGGTCTGGAGAAAGGAAAGACATAATGCTTGTGTGTCAGAAAGCTTTGCACTTCTTAAAAAATAGCTACATTTCCCCCTCTAACAATTGCAAGTTCCATGTGGAAAAATTGTAATATGAAGTAAAAAAATATATGGTTTTAAATCTACTACCTAAAGATAGTCATTGCTAAGGCACAAAAGTTTTCATTCTAGTTTTCTATAAAATAGGATCATTCTGCAGATAGAGTTTTGTGTCCTGATTTTTGAAAAAAAGTTTTACCTATGCAGTCATTCTTATACAGACAGAGCTTTCCAGTCTGAGGAGTTGCTGAGAGGGCTGGTATCTTCCCAAGAGTCAGGATTGCAGGGCAGGTATTGTACTTGTGAATGTTGGACTCCTTGGTCCCCGATTCAGCCAGTAAACCCAGAAACAGAGTGTCAAGTAGAAAAAGAGCTTTATTCCACCAGCCAGCAGGTTGGAAGATGAGAGATTATTTGATGATAGGCCCATCTTAACTCAGGGTTGATTTCAATCTCCTTTTCTGCTTGGGAAAGAGGGAGGAGAAGGGGGAGCAGGAGGCGACAGGTACCTGCAGACATGCGGATGTCAGGAGGGGCTGAGGAGGCCATGAGACTCCGTCCTTGGTCGGTGGCTTTTTATGGTTGCTGCTTCCAGTTAGGCACCCCGGCCTCTAGCAGGGAGATCACCAACAAAGCAGTTTTCATTTGAAGCCACAGGTAATGGCGGGTTGTCGTGGTCATGCTGGGTTTAGTGGGGTCAGTTCTATCACCTGTCCCAGCTGCTAATTTTAACACAGAATTTACAGAAACTCTGCACGGTCAAAGGAATGTGGTGGGAGCCCTTAACCACACCATAGGTTCACCTCTCAGCCCCTCTCGCCTCTGTGGCAGTCCTGCTTCCCAGTCTAGCTGGGTACCTGCTTGCTCTGTGTCTACAGTTTGATAATTGTAATATTTCTAATATTAGAGTCTGGAAAGCCAGCCATTTTGCTGTTTAGAACTTGATTATGTAATTCTTGTATTTTACTTATCTTTTCATCTTAGTTATAAGACAAAAGTCTGAGCCTCCCTAGAGATTATACCTTATTGTATGCCAGGGCATTTAAACATTTTAGTCAATAAAATGATATGCCCAGCTCTTCATTCCCTTAAGGATTTTTTGAGATGCCACCTTATTGAGATGCCACAGAAAAGTGAATTTGGTCTCTAATGATTGATGTACAGACTGTATTCAAACATTCAAGATCCAACATGTAGTTGAAGAGGTGCATTTATTTAATTTCTTTCATTAGTCAAACCACAGTTTTATGTGTACATCAGGTACTTGGTACATTTTTGTCCAGAGAGTGAATTGGAGATGCCATTTTTGTTTTGTTTTGGTTTTTTTTGGTTTGAATTTTTTAAATTCATTATTGGCATACACTCTTATGAAGGTTTCACATGAAAAAGCAATGTGGTTATTACATTTACCCATATTATCAAGTCCCCACCCATACCCCAATGCAGTCACTGTCCATCAGTGTAGAAAGATGCCAGAGATTCACTGTTTGCCTTCTCTGTGCTACACTGTTTTCCCCTTAATACCCCACACCATGTGTACTAAACATAATACCCCTCAATCCCCTTCTCCCACCCTCCCCACCCGCCCTCCTACACCCCTCCCCTTTGGTAACCACTAGTTCATTCTTAGAGTCTCTGAGTCTACTTCTATTATTTTCCTTCAGTTTTGCTTTGTTTTTATACTCCAAAAATGAGGGAAATCATTTGGCACTTGTCTTTCTAGGCCTGGCTTATTTCAATGAGCATAATATCATCCAGCTCCATCCATATTGCTGCAAATGGTAGGATTTGTTTCTTTCTTATGGCTGAATAGTATTCATTGTGTATATGTACCACATCTTTATCCATTCATCTACTGATGGACACTTAGGTTGCTTCCATATCTTGGCTATTGCAAAAAGTGTTGCAATAAACATAGGGGTGCATGTGTGTTTTTGAACCTGAGAACTTGCATTCTTTGGGTAAATTTGAAGGAGTGGATTCTTGGGTCAAAAGGTATTTCTATTTGTAGTTTTTAGATGAACCTCCATATTGCTTTCCACAATGGTTGAACTAGCTTACACACCCACCAGCAGTGTAGGAGGGTTCCCCTTTCTCCACATCCTTGCCAGCATTTGTTGTTCTTAGTCTTTTGGATGGTGGCCAACCTTACTGGTGTGAGGTGATATCTCACTGTGGTTTTAATTTGCATTTCCCTGATGATTATTGATATGGAGCATCTTTTCATGTGTCTGTTGGCCATCTGAATTTCTTCTTTGGAGAACTGTCTCTTCATATCCTCTGTCCATTTTTTAATCAGGTTATTTGCTTTTTGGTTCTTGAGGAATGTAAGTTCTTTATATATTTTGTATGTTAACCTCTTGTCAGATATGTCATTTAGAAATATATTCTCCCATACTGTAGGATGCCTTTTAGTTATGTTGATGGTGTCCTTTGCCATACAGAAAATTTTAGTTTGATGTAATCCCATATGTTCATTTTTGCTTTTCTTTCCCTTGCTTGAGGAGATGCATTCAGGAAGAAGTTGCTCATGTTTACATTCAGGAGATTTTTGCCTATGTTGTCTTCTAAGAGTTTTATGGTTTCATGACTTACATTCAGGTTCTTGATCCATTTCGAGTTTACTTTTGTGTATGTTGTTAAACAATAATCCAGTTTCATTCTTATGCATGTAGCTGTCCAGTTTTGCCTACACCAGCTGTTGAAGAGGCTGTCATTTCCCCATTGTATGTCCATAGCTCCTTTAACATATGTTAATTGACCATATATGGTTGGGTTTATATTAGGATTTTCTAGTCTGTTCCATTGGTCTATGGGTCTGTTCTTGTGCCAATACCAAATTGTCTTGAGTACTGTGGCTTTGTAGTAGAGCTTGAAGTTGGGGAGCATAATCTCCCTAGCTTTATTCTTCCTTCTCAGGATTACTTTGGCTATTTGGGGACTTTTGTGGGTCCATATGAATTTTAGAACGATTTTCTCTAGTTCGTTGAAAAATGCTGTTGGTATTTTGATAGGAATTGCACTGAATCTGTAGATTACTTTAGGCAGGATGCTATTTTGACAATATTAATTCTTCCTATCCATGAGCATGGGATGTGTTTCCATTTATTGGTATCTTCTATAATTTCTCTCATGCGTGTCTTGTAGTTTTCGGAGTATAGGTCTTTCACTTCATTGGTTAGGTTTATTCCTAGGTATTTTATTCTTTCTGATGCAATTGTGAATGGTATTATTATCCTGATTTCTCTCTCTGCTAGTTCATTGTTAGGGTATAGGAATGCCACAGATTTCTGCATATTAATTTTGTATCCTGCAACTTTGCTGAATTCAGATATTAGATCTAGTAGTTTTGGAGTGGATTCTTTAGGGTTTTTTATGTACAATATCATGTCATCTGCAAACAGGGAGAGTGTAAATTCTTCCTTGCTAATCTGGATGCCTTTTATTTCTTTGTGTTGTCTGATTGCCATGGCTAGGACCTCCGGTACTATGTTGAATAGAAGTGGGGAGAGTGGGCATCCTTGTCTTGTTCCTGATCTTAGAGGAAAAGCTTTCAGCTTCTCGCTGTTAAGTATAATGTTGACTGTGGGGTTGTCATATATGGCCTTTATTATGTTGAGGTACTTGCCCTCTATACTCATTTTGTTGAGAGTTTTTATCATGAATAGATGTTGAATTTTGTCGAATGCTTTTTCAGCATCTATGGAGATGGTCATGTGGTTTTTGTCCTTCTTTTTGTTGATGTGGTGGATGATGTTGATGGATTTTCTAATATTGTACCATCCTTACATCCCTGTAATAAATCCTACTTGATCATGATGGATGATCCTTTTGATGTATTTTTGAATTCGGTTTGCTAATATTTTGTTGAGTACTTTTGCATCTATGTTCATCAGGGATATTGGTCTGTAATTTTCTTTTTTTTGTGGTGTCTTTGCCTGGTTTTGGTATTAGAATGATGCTGGCCTCATAGTATGAGTTTGGAAGTATTCCCTCTTATTCTACTATTTGGAAAACTTTAAGGAGGATGGGTATTAGGTTTTCACTAAATGTTTGATAAAATTCAGTGGTGAAGCCATCTAGTCCAGGGGTTTTATTCTTAGGTAGGTTTTTGATTACCAGTTTAATTTCGTTGCTGATAATTGGTCTGTTCAGATTTTCTGTTTCTTTCTGGGTCAGCCTTGGAAGGTTGTGTTTTTCTAGAAAGTTGTCCATTTCTTCTAGGTTGTCCAGTTTTTTAGCATATAATTTTTCATAGTACTCTCTAATAATTCTTTGTATTTCTGTTGTATCCATATTGATTTTTCCTTTCTCATTTCTGATTCTGTTTATGCGAGTAGACTCCCTTTTTTTCTTGATTATTCTGACTAGGGGTTTATCTACTTTGTTTATTTTCTCAAAGAACCAGCTTTTGCTTTCATTGATTCTTTCTGTTGTTTTATTCTTCTCAAATTTATTTATTTCTGCTCTAATCTTTATTATGTCCCTCTTTCTACTGACTTTGGGCCTCATTTGTTCTTCCTTTTCTAGTTTCATTAATTGTGAGTTTAGACTGCTTATATGGGATTGTTCTTCTTTCCTGAGGTAGGCCAGTATTGGAATATACTTTCCTCTTAGCACAGACTTCGCTGCATCCCACAGATTTTGCGGTGTTGAATTATTGTTGTCATTTGTCCCCATATATTGCCTAACCTCTGTTTTTATTTGGTCATTGATCCACTGGTTATTTAGGAGCATGTTGTAAAGCCTCCATGTGTTTGTGGGATTTTTCATTTTCTTTGCATAATTTATTTCTAGTTTCATACCTTTGTGGTCTGAGAAACTGGTTGGTACAATTCCAATCTTTTTTAATTTACCGAGGCTCTTTTTGTGGCCTAGTATATGATCTATTCTTGAAAATGTTCCATTTGCACTTGAGAAGAATGTGTATTCTGCTGCTTTTGGTTGTAGAGTTTTGTAGATGTCTGTTAGGTCCATCTGCTCTAATGTGTTGTTCAGTGCCTCTGTCTCCTTACTTATTTTCTTCTGGTTAATCTGTCCTTCAGAGTGAGTGGAGTGTTGAAGTCTCCCAAAACGAATGCATTGCATTATATTTCTCCTTTTAATTCTGTTAGTATTTGTTTCACATATGTAGGTGCTCCTGTGTTGGGTGCATAGATATTTACAATGGTTATATCTTCTTGTTGGATTGACCCTTTTATCATTATGTAATGTCCTTCTTTGTCTCTTGTGACTGTCTTTGTTCTGAAGTCTATTTTGTCTGATACAAGTACTGCAAACTCCTGTTTTTTTCTCCCTATTAGTTGCATAAAATATCTTTTTCCATCCCTTCACTTTTAGTCTGTGTATGTCTTTGGGTTTAAAGTGAGTCTCTTGTCGGCAGCATATAGATGGGTCTTGTTTTTTTATCCATTCAGTGACTCTATGTCTTTTGATTGGTGCATTCAGTCCACTTAAATTTAGGGTGATTATCGATAGGTATGTACTTATTTGCTTTGCAGGCTTTAGATTTGTGGTTACTGAAGGTGCAAGGTTAACTTCCTTACTATCTAAGAGTCTAACTTAACTCACTTAATATGCTATTACAAACACAATCTAAAGGTTCTTTTTTTTTTCTTCCTCCCTTTTCTTCCTCCTCTATTCTTTATATATTAGGTATCATATTCCGTACTCTTTGTCTATCCCTTGATTGACTTTGGGGATAGTTATTTTAATTTTGCACTTGCTTACTAATTAGCTGTTCTATTTTCTTTACTGTGGTATTATTACTTCTGGTGACAGCTATTAAACTGAAGGAACACTTCCATCTATAGCAGTCCCTCCAAAATACACTGTAGAGATGGTTTGTGGGAGGTAAATTCTCTCAGCTCTTGCTTATCTGGAAATTGTTTAATCCCTCCTTCAAATTTAAATGATAATATTGTCAGATAAAGTATTCTTGGTTCGAGGCCCTTTTGCTTCATTGCATTAAATACATCATGCTACTCCCGTCTGGCCTGTAAGGTTTCTGTTGAGAAGTCTGATGATAGCCTGATGGGCTTTCCTTTGTATGTGATCTTATTTCTCTCTCTGGCTGCTTTTACTAATCTCTCCTTGTCCTTTATCTTTGCCATTTTAATTACTATATGTCTTGGTATTTTCTTCCTTGGGTCCCTTGTGTGGGGAGATGTGTTCATCTCCATGGCCTGAGAGACTATCTCCTTCCCCAGAGTGGGGAAATTTTCAGCAATTACCTCCTCAAAGATACTTTCTCTCCATTTTTCTCTCTCTTCCTCTTCTGGTACCCATATAATGTGAATATTGTTCTGTTTGTATTGGTCACACATTTCTCTCAATATTCTTCATTCTTAGAGATCCTTTTTTTCTCTCTGTGCCTCAGCTTCTTTGTAGTCCTCTTCTCTAGTTTCTATTTCATTTATCATCTCCTCCACCATATCCAATCTGCTTTTAATACCGTCCATTGTGGTCTTCAATGGTTGGATCTCTGACCGGAATTAATTCCTGAGTTCTTGAATATCTTTCTGTACCTCCATGAGCATGTTAATGATTTTTATTTTGAACTCCCTTTCAGGAAGAGTCATGAGGTCGATGTCATTTATATCTTTCTTAGGAGTTGTATTAATAATTTTACTCTGGACCAGGTTCCTTTGGTGTTTCATATTTGTATAGGGCGCCCTCTAGTGCCCAGAAGCTCTACTCCCTGGAGCTGCTCAGCCCCTGAAGCAATGTCAGGGGTCGCAGGGGAGTGGTATTGGTGCATGGGGGGAAGAAAGAGCTGTTTCCTGCTTCCCAGCTGCTATGCCTGTCTCCACTGCCTGATCCAGTGGGCTGAGAACACAGGTATAAGCCTTTATGCTTTGCCTTTGTAGTTGCTGTAGACAGATCTTCCCTCTGGCTGGGCTAATGTCAGGATAGGGTTTGCCAGTTTGACAGCCAGGTGGGGCTGGCTGGGAGAAAGGCACAGTAGGCTGCGTGTCACGGAGGGGGTCCTTGGAGCTGTGTAGCCCACCAGGGAGCTGGAGCACCTGAAGGTTGTCTAAGGAGGAAGATTTTTTTTTCTTACTTAAATATGAGAGTCTATATGGCAAAGATCCCAATCTGCTGGGCAGAGTGCAACTGGACAATTTTATCTACCTGTTCTCTCTTCCAAGCAGCAAGCTCTGTGCAATCCTTACCCCTTTAGCAGCCCTCTTGCTAAGGGCTTCCTTGTTAGGAAGTCTCTCAGACTGCTCGCCTTTCTTTTGTCCCAGAGTAGCCCGAATATGGATCCCTGCTTTCCACAAGCAGCTGGAATCTCCGTCTCTCCAGGAATTCTTCCTCTCTTAGCTTTCCAACCCTGTAATCATGAGAGTATCATTCAAGCACCATGAAATGTCAGTTTGTGCTCCCAGAGCAGATCTCCGGAGTTAGGTATTCAGCAGTCCCAGGCCTCCACTCCCTCCCTGCTCCATTTCTCTTCCTCCAGCTGGTGAGCTGGGGTGGTGGAAGTGTTTCTGTCCCACCGGGCCCCGGCTTTGGTACGGCCCCTGTTCCGTGAGGTCTGCTCTTTCCTCCAGGTGTGTGCAGTTGGGCGCAGGCCTCTTCCTGTTGCTCTTTCAGGATTAGCTGTATTAATTATATTTTCATATCATATGCGGTTTTAGGAGGAAGCCTGTGTCTCACCTCTCACGCTGCCATCTTTAATCCAGTCGAGATACCATTTTTCAGTGGTTGCTGCATCTTCTGAAACAACTTTAAAACTGTAAAGACTGCAGTCTTTGCACTGGGGAGAGTTAGGCTCTGTATGTGTGTGTGTGTGTGTTTGCACGTGTGCATTCCCTATGAACAGAGTTCTCTTTTGGTGAATTCCAGTTCTTATTTGTAAAACTAACTTTTAAAGAAAATTGTTCTGCCTTTAGAAGTGATTACTCCACCCCCACTTTTTCTATCATCGGTGAATTTAATTAACATGGTGTGTTCCTTCCTTTCATAGATTAGCAATTAGAACAGTTCTAATTCTCATCAACACACACCTGAGAAATTAAAATAGATGCCTGTTCTTAATTATTGCTGCTTGTGCAGCCTCTTTGTATAATGACCTTCAACCAGTTTTCTTTTCATGCATTTGCATTCATCTGAATAGTCACTGCAAATCATTTTCTACAGTTTTCAGAGACACTAATTCCAAAGCTTTAGCAAAGTCATCAGCAAATGAGTTAAAATAAATGCATTCTTACTAATGTATTCATATTCAGAACATACAATGAAAATTCATTTCTTAAGCAAAGATATGCATTTAAAACAACTCAGAGCTGAATTTTAGATCAGTGTCGTTGCCTTAGGCATTGAACAAACTAGGCAAGGAAAATAGAAAAGCAGGTCACTTTCCTTGTCTTCTTCCCTCCCTGGGCATTTTCTTATTAATGTGGAATCCTGGCTTCTAGAATAGCCAGTAGCACTCTGAGGCTGATTCCCATAATGCTGTTGCTTTCCTCCATCCTGGTCTGAGAAGTGATACTTCAAAATGGGAAACCTTTGTTACTGTGCATTAATTTACTATTTGACAAAATCTTTGGGCTTCCAGTGAAAATGCTCCCATTTAAAATTCATCCTTCTAGAGATACATAGTGCTAAGAAGACAGGGTCTGAAGGGTAGGTAGCAACTGTTGGGCACTTCCCCCATGGATAATGAATTCAGGAAAAGTCTAGTAAGGCACATCTTTTAGGACAGAATAAAGTATCAATTCTGACATCAGTTAAGACATATCCCAAGGTTACAGTGCTTCTCCAGACTGTCAAATTAGCTCTTCACTTGAATATCAACTGCCTAATTGACTTCTCCACTTGGAGATCCCAAGGGACCTTGGCCTCAATGTATCCTACAATGAAACTATGGCTGGCTCTCCTTTTCAGAGGTTTGTATTGGCTTTTAGTAGTCATTCAGGAAATGTTTGTAATATGAGTAACATATATAAGTGCCAGTGATGTATGAGCATCAGAAAGGGTATGCAATGTATCCATCCTTCCCCCTGCCTGCCTTGCAACACGCACATACACTGTTAGTTCTACATTCTGCTGGTTCCATTGACAGGTACTTTTCCTGAAATGTAAATGGCCTCTTGAGAGTACAAAATTCTCACTCCTGTCTTAATTTTACTTGCTTATTATATCTCTTATGCAAGTTTCTAGGGAAAGGACTAAAATAATAATCCGTGATTATTATAAACACTGTGGCCAAGACTGTCAGAGCTTTCCAATATTTTTTTTCCTGCTCCTAGAAACATAGATAAATGGACTCAAAGAGGCTTTGCAGTGAGTTGGGCCATCTTACTGTCCTAGCTGTGGGCTGGTGGGCGAGGTGTCAGCACTTCTGTGCTACACAAGGACAGCTCTGTCCCCTCAGCAGCAGGCTTGAGGCTGCATGTCAAATATGGAGATGCCACAGGTAGAAGGAACTTGGGTACCTGAGTCACTGCTTGGAGGACAACTAGCCAACTCTCACTGGACTATGACATGAAGAAGAAAAACTGTGTGAGATTTGAGAATTGGCACAATTAAACAAAGATAAAAAATAATTGGCACTTTGAAAGGCTGTAGTCACAAAAGTCTGGTGTCTGACATCACCTTAAAGAGTTGGGTGGCTAGGAAGTCGGTGATCTATGCAGAGGAAATATTTAGCAGTTATTACCTGCAGTATCTTCGGAGACGATTATATTCTGCACCTCTAGCAAAAGCAGCTGGAAAAATATGAGTGTTAATGTATCTGCTAAAATTGGTTGTGTTGGCATGCTGTTAAAAGAACGAGAAGAACTCAAGAAAACTGACTAGTTTGCAAACAAAAAGTCCAGGAATTTGGGTCTGTGAAGAGTTGGAAATTCCAACTCTTCTGGAACACAAACAGTTGGAAATGAGGTATTGACATAAAAAGACTGAGTTACAAAGCTACATGATGACTCAGCCTCATGACAATGCTCAGGTTAAAGAGTTGTTTCCTCACTATTAAGCTGTTACAGGCAGGGCTTGAGAAAGCAAAAAGAAAAAAAACAAAAGAAAAGCAAATTTGACAACTGTCTAGAAATGATTTGGGTGTGGTGAGAGCCACAGGAAACTGCTGGAAAGCAAATAGGCCAGGAGCCTTCTAAGGCTGGGAGGAATTACATTGCTAAAGAAACTACAAACATGGTCTAAAAAGTCTTTGAGTGGGTCTTGGACAAAAAGTGGTATCACAGCTGTATATATCCTATGAAAGAAAACTGCCCGACACCCAATTAGGTAAGGGAGCAAAGCTGAAAGGGAAGAATTCCCAGAAGGGAGGATCCAGGGGTTTGAGAAAATCGGACCTTGGACTCCTCCCAGAGGGCAGCACGAGGGCCTGACCAGGGTGTCCCCCAAGCCACGGAGGGGACCTGAAGGTGCCTGCTCACAGGTCTGGTATCCTCATGGGTAGGCGACTGCGTGTCCCTGTTTCCTCCGACTGGCAGTGTTCACTGTGGCTGTCCTGTCCTTGTGCACTGAGCAGGGGTGAGCTGCCCAGACTCGGAGCTTCTCCAGTTTGTGGGCTACAGCCCCAGGAGCGGCCCAGCAGGCCTGATGGAGCAGGATTGCCTGGAGGTCTTGGCTGCTGAATTGGATGCAGCAGCTGGTGGGACCCTGGGTGGCCTCCCTTGGGAGACTGACTTGTTCTATGCATGAGAAGAGCGTCCAGGTGTCTGAGCGTCTGGCCAAGCCACCTGGCATTCCACAGCCCCTTGCGGGCACCAGAGGCACAGAGCGAACAGACCTCCCAACACCTTTGCGTGAGCGAGGCGCTGCGGCTGAAGCCTGTTCGTGGCCGGGCCACCACATCTCACTCACCCTTCTGCATTCTTTTTCCCTTAGGTGGTGAACTTAGAGGCCATGGTTTGAAGGTGGTACAAAGATGGAGGAGCCTGGGTTCCTAATCATTTCCTGGAATATCCTGTGACCCGACTTGAATGTGTTAGAGTGAGAAGTAAATGTGCTGTCAGGCTGCTGAAGTCTACACTTCTCTGTTTCAGAAATGAGGCCAAGCGTGTGGGCCAGCGGACCCCAGTCCACACTTGTGGCAGATATGTCACGATCTTGGTCACAGGCCGGGCAGACCAGGGACTTAGCACAACTGACCAGCAGATCTTATTTGGGAGGGAGGCTGCCCCTTCCTCATGGGCTGAGAGCTGTGATGGTGTCAAACTGCTCACCGGCACGTGCAGTCTGCCGACTGAACATATTTTGTGTTTGATTTCTTCCCTCAACTGCCTCTTCACTATTTACTGATCTCCCTCGTCCTCCAACCTTGTTCAGAAACAAGCTTTTTCGTGGAAGAGGCTCTCATCCCCATTCAGACCACGTCTGAGCCGCGAGGGCCCAGCACTGCTCCCTGCAGTCTGGCTTGCTTAGGACAGCAGGTGGCGGTATTGCAGAGCCGTTGGGGCCAGGCACCCTCCTGCTGGAGATCCTGCACGGAATCCCTGCATGCAGCTTCCCAGGGGCCGCACTCTTGGGCAGAAGTTCTCTGTGTTAGAAATCTCCTGTGCGCAATAGGCAGTAGGCAGAACCCTGTCGCGCATGACGAGTGCCCTGTGTCTGGTAAACACAGCACTCAGGAAGGTCAGCTCTTCTCATTCACCCTCTTTTCCAGGCCTGTGAATGGGGCATCCTGGTACGGGTTTTCAGATATCGGCCTTTAGGATCACTAGCTCTGCAAACCCAGACATTGTGCTGCTTCTAGAAATCTTCGTTTCCTAAATTGTAAAATGGAAAATAATGCCTGGATTTCAAGTGGTAGAGAGGATCAAAGCATTCAGACATATTTATGGAGTCTCCTTTATGTCCAGACACAGTGCTGAGAAACTCACTTCCCTCCCCAACTTCCTTGCCGCACCCTAAGTCATCCTATCTTTTACCTCCTGCAGCTTTCTACCCTGTCTTTCTGCATCTGTTTCCACACTATAGTCAGTGACCTTTTCAAAATGCAACCTGATCATGTTATTCTCAGTTAAGCCCTTTTATCACTCTTTCTGTTGCCTTTAGAATGAAATGGAATCTGTGGTGTGCCCTGCAGGGGTGGGGGCTTTGGTCTGACATACATTTTCGGGTTCACATACTCATGATTCCTTTAGTTCACGCTCCACATTTCTGGTTGAGGGTTATTTTCGGGTTCTGGAAATCTCCAGGTTTTTCCTGCTTGCAGGCTGTTGTCTAGACCTGGAATGTCCTGCTTGACTGGCACTACCCTAACCCTTTACCCAGTGAATGCGCCCCTTCCCCACCGCCACACTCAGACCCCCTGTGCTTTTAAAGCAATCTGTTCTCTCTTCTACAGTGATCACCACACCTGAAATCATTTTTTAGGCCTGTCTTCCCTGTTTGGTTGTAAACTCTGGGAGCTCAGGGTGTGGCTCTATGCTCACTGCTGTGTTTCCAGTGCTTCCTACTTTCCAGGCATGCAATCCATGTTTGCAGAATGAATATATGAGGTCAAGGTCAAGGTAGCCCATGTCCTCCTGCTGCATATATACTATGGCCTCCCACTGCCCTAGTGATACAGGCATATTCCTGTTCCCTCCTTCGAAGTCCTAAGAGATCAGGTCCCCCAGACCTGCATCTCACATTGGTGGGGGCTGGGGGGGTACGGAGAGCAAGGGTGCATGGAAAGCTCCCACTGCCCCCAGCTACACCCTTAGCTGGGAGTTCATTGGCAGCCTAGAAACAGTCTGTTGTCTAGACTCCGACCACATTGCCACCCACTCCTTCCACCGTTGCATGTTTGGATCAGGAATTCTCAAGACCAGGGACTGCAGCATGTTCTAGAAGCATGGCCACAAGATCAGGGTGGGTCCCTTCCTTTGGCCTCAAGGGCAACCTACTTCAACCATGGGGCACAGCTGGAGTTGGCCAGAGCAGGTCCCCAGTTTTACCTCCCTGACCTCACCTGGAATAGAGGTCTCTCCTTCCTGCTGTGATCCAGCCACATGGACTCCTTGAGGAGTCTGGAGCCCCAGGCCCTCCTGGCCTGGGAGCTGTTAGCATTTTGAGTTGTCTTGGAATGTCTCAGTCATTCAGATACCTGGGTCCCCGATTATCAATAAAGAGCCATTCCTTTCCTCTCCCTCCTGTGCTGTTTGATTTTATCCGTAATACTCATTCCCTAAAGTTTATTCACTGATCATTTATATCTTTATCCATAGTCTTCTCCTTCACAAAGCAGGCCATGCAAGGGTGTTGGATGTCTTGTTTCTGGCGGAACTGGGGCAATGCTGGGCTGAAAACCCCCCACCTGATTGAGTTGAGAGTACGGGGGCTCAGAGCTCTCTCCCCATCTTCTCTCAGCATTTTCTTTGGCTATACATTTGTTTTGTACCCTGTGAATCCCTGTATAGAATAGTCACCCACGTATTTTAAAGTTAGTTGAAGAAAAATAATAAAATTGAACCATTCATCTAAGTAATTTGATTTGGCACTGAATTTTCTCAAAAATTGTCTCAGTTCTTTGCTTTGATGATGACAATCTGGCTAGAAAATGTTCATAGATAATATTTTAATTAAAACTAGCTGAAAACAAACATACTGTACTATTTAAATAACTGAAGAGGAAAATGTGGAAAAATTGATGACTTAGGAATGAAACAGGGAGAAATAAAGGAAAAGAAAACAGAGGTGTAATTTTATTGCATATTTAATGTTGTTAAAGATGCAAGAGAAACAACATCTATGAATATTCATTAGTACATTTTTATTCCAAAATGTTTTTGAGACATGATAGTAATGTTATTTACTTATTTATTGGATCCCTTTTACTTGGGAGAAACTGTGATATTTGTCTTACTTATTTAAGGAAGAAGAAAATGTGCATGAAAAAGCCCAAATATGGATGCAATGTTTTATAGACTGTGTAGTTTCCCTGATTTCAGATAAATATGGTGTTGGGAGGAGATTTCTGCTGCCCTGCTCACACCGCCATCTTCCCAGAAGTCCTGATTCCCTATTTTGAACTAAACTATTGGGAGTTTGTTTTTCTTTTTGTTGTCCCCATCCTAGACCTCTGCTCCTAACGCCCTCAGGGAGTTCCAGTAATGTAGATGGCAGGGCTATTTCTAAAGTAACTAGCATGGATTTTCAACATGGTGAGAGAAGTATTACACAATGGAGAATAGAAATAAAGAGAATTGTAGAATTTTTTACTTAACATGAATTAATTGTAGTTTTACTAATCTTTGTACCTACTCCTTATACCATATAGAAAAAGAATTCATCTTTAGTTCAGAGGCATTTAGTCTTGGGTTACTGTGGTCCACTACAGGGTATATTTTGACCCTGGGATAAGTTCGGTCTGTTAAATTTCTGAGCCAAGCTCCCAGGCAGGGAAACATTTGTAAGTGCATCTTTCTTGTACAGATTTAGCTCAGGCTGCTCTGAGAACTTCTTAGTGGCAAGATGATATTAACACAATCATTTCTTACATAGAAAGGATAATTAACCAAGGAATCCTTCTGTCTTTGAAGAAAATTTTTTCATGCATCATAGATAAGGTCTCAGGAAATGGTTTATCAATCAGTCATAGACTATATTTTGCTAGTTTTCAGTTTATTGACCTGGCTCCAAATTCACCCTTCTTGCCTGGCCTATGAAAACGGAAACCTGCCTCTTTAAGTCTTCCTTTGCAGGCTGGTCTGATGCCTGGAGAAAGTGCTCAAGACACACTGCCCAAAGAAGGAGTTTTCCCTTCTGGTTCTTGTGAATCATCTGCCAGGCTTCTGGGGAGCAAACTTCTTTTCTGCTCAGCAGCAGGTTCACTGGGTGTCTTTTTGAATGACAAGTTGCATTTTATACCCATAATATTATCATGGAAATGTATTTTGAGCTGAGTCAGTATTATGATGAATTATTATTATGATGGATATAGTCATGATGCTTCCTTTTTTATTTTCAGAGCCCTTTGGATTTTTGACTCTGGATTTGGCCAAACTAATCATAATAATGACCCTTATGATATTTGTCTCCATGACTCCATTAGTTTATTTATTCTGACATTTAATAATCAATAGATAGATAGTGCCATTGCTGATCATTGAATTCATCATGATTCACATAGGCAAATGGTGATTTTGCAGTACTTACAGCATTTAGCAGTATTGTTTTTTAGTTATTATACATTTGAAGTAGAAATTGAGTTTGTGGTGATAGCAGAAATCTGCTTGTTGGAAGCAGCTATTTCCCCTACAATTCAAGTTAAGTAAAAAATTCTACAGTTCTCTTTATTTCTATTCTCCATTGTGTAATACTTCTCTCACCATGTTGAAAATCCATGCTAGTTACTTTAGAAATCAGCCCTGCCATCTACATTACTGGAGCTCCCTGAGGGTGTTAGGAGCAGAGTCTAGGATGGGGACAACAAAAAGAAAAACAAACTCCCAATAGTTTAGTTCAAAATAGTGAATCAGGACTTACGGGAAGATGGCGGCGTGAGCAGGGCGGCAGAAATCTCCTCCCAACACTATATTTATCTATGAAAATACAGCAAATACAACTATTCCTAAAAGAGAGACCAGAATACACAGGAAAGTGCACAGCGTGCAGCTACACCTGAGAGGACATGGCACCCCGTGAGGCGGGTAAGATATGGAGCCATGATCCGGCAGGACCCGAGCACTCCCCCACCTCAGCGGACCTACGGGAGGAGAGGATTCAGAGCTGGGAGGGAGTGGAACTACTGTAGGCCTGCGAAATAACCAGCCCCGGTGAACTGTGCGGGGTGCGCTGACTCACATCGCGCAGTGTAGCGGAAAGTGGAGAGACAGAGGGTCGGGATCTGATCGGGGAACGCGCCAGGTTGCTTGCAGCTGGCTCCGGGAAGGAAAAAAAAAAGAAGAAAAGCGCGTGCTTTTTTCAGTGGTCTTAAAGAGACAGGAGCCCAGTGGAGGACCAGATCGCCCCTGTACACTCTGCCCAGCAGGCTGGGAGTCCTGGGGAGTTTCGGACCCCTTAGCTGATGACTGGGAAAGGGTGGCCGCACTTAGACTTCCCACAGAGCTCAACAACCTCCCATTTGTTCCCACCCAGGCCAGAGCTATAAAGGGCCCTGTGAAGCGCACGGCCACGGCTCTGGAATAGTGGAGCAACAGCGCCACCTAAAGCATCCAAACAGAATCCACTACCGATGGGTGTTTTTATTTTGTTTGTTTTTTGTTTTTTGTTTTTTTGTTTTTTTCTTTCTTTCTTTCTTTTTTTCTCCTTTTTTTTTCTTTTTAAAGTACTAAAGAGCCCAGCTGACATACGTGGCAACTACCAGAAACCACTTCTATAGCCATGAAAAGACAGAGGAATATGGTCCAGAGTAAAATCAACCACCAGACAACCCCAGAGAGGGAGCCTGAAGGGATGGACATGCACAGTCTTCCTGAAAAAGAATTCAGAATAAAAGTCATAACCATGTTGATGAATCTACAGAGAAATGTGCAAGAGGTGAGGGAGGAAGTGAGGGAAGTGAGGAAAGACAATGCAGAAATCAGACAAGCCATCGACGGGCTTAACAGCAGACTGAATGAGATGCAAGAAACTGTTAATGGAATAGAAATCAGAGAACAGGAATACAGAGAAGCTGAGGCAGAGAGAGATAAAAGGATCTCTAGGAATGAAAGAATATTAAGAGAACTGTGTTACCAATCCAAATGGAACAATATTCACAATATATATAGGAGTACCAGAGGAAGAAGAGAGAGAAAAAGGAATAGAAAGTGTCTTAGAAGAAAGAATTGCTGAAAACTTTCCCACGCTGGGGAAGGAAATAGTCTCGCAGTCCATGGAAGCTCACAGATCTCCAACACAAGGGACCCAAGGAAGACAACACCAAGACACATAATAATTAAAATAGCAAAGATCAAAGATAAGGACAGAGTATTAAAGGCAGCCTGAGAGAGAAAAAAGGTCACCTACAAAGGAAAACCCATCAGACTATCATCAGATTTCTCAACAGAAACCTTACAGGCCAGAAGAGAATGGCATGATATATTTAATGTAATGAAACAGAAGGGCCACGAACCAAGAATATTGGATCCAGCGCGATTATCATTTAAATATTATGGAGGGATTAAACAATTCCCAAACAAAAGTTGAGAGAGTTTGCCTCTCATAAACAACCACTACAGGATATCTTAAACGGACTACTCTAGAGGGAAGCACCCCTAAGGCTAAAAAGATGTCACCAGAGAAAGTAAAATCATAGCAAAGAAAACAGACCATCCAAATACTAACTAAAAGCAAAGAATAAAACACCTAATATATACAGAATGGAGGAGGAAGAATAAGAAGGGAGATATAAAGAAACATCAGACGGTGTTCACAATAACTTAACAAGAAAGTTAAGTTGAATTGTTAGATAGTAAAGAAGCAACCCTTGAAACTTTGGTAACCATGAATCTAAAGCCAGCAATGGCAATAAGTACATATCTATCAATAATCACCCTAAATGTAAATGGACTGAATGCACCAATCAAAAGATACAGAGTAACAGAATGGATAAAAAAGCAAGACCCATCTATATGCTGCTTACAAGAGACTCACCTCAAACCCAAAGATATACACAGACTAAAAGTGAAGGGATGGAAAAAGATATTTCATGCAAACAACAAAGAGAAAAAGCAGGTGTTGCAGTACTTGTATCAGATAAAATAGACTTCAAAACGAAGAAAGTAGCAAGAGTTAAAGAAGGACATTACATAATGATAAAGGGGTCAGTCCAACAAGAAGATATAACCATTATAAATATATATGCACCCAACACAGGAGCACCAGCATATGTGAAACAAATACTAACAGAATTGAAGGAGTAAATAGACAGCAATGCATTCATTTTAGGAGACTTCAACACACCACTCACTCCAAAGGACAGATCAACCAGACAGAGGATAAGTAAAGACACAGAGGCACTGAACAACACACTAGAACAGATGGACCTAACAGATATCTACAGAACACCCAAAAGCAGGAGGATACACATTCTTCTCAAGTGCACATGGGACATTTTCCAGAATAGACCACATACTAGGCCACAAAAAGAACCTCAGTAAATTCAAAAATATTGAAATCTTACCAACCAACTTCTCAGATCACAAAGGTAGAAAACTAGAAATACATTTTAGAAAGAAATCAAAAAGGCTCACAAATACATGGAGACTTAAGAACATTCTACTAATTAATCAATGGGTTAACGACCAAATCAAAGCAGAAATCAAAGAATATATGGAGACTAATGACAACAACAACACAAAGCCACAACTTCTATGGGATGCAGCAAAGGCAGTTCTAAGAGGAAACTGTATTGCAATCCAGGCCTATTTAAAGAAGGAAGAAGATTCCCAAATGAACAATCTAAGGACACAATTACTGAAATTGGAAAAAGAACAAATGAGGCCCAAAGTCACCAGAAGGAGAGACATAATAAAGATCAGAGAAGAAATAAATAAAATTGAGAAGAATAAAACAACAGAAAAAAATCAATGAAACCAAGAGCTGGTTCTTTGAAAAAATAAACAAAATAGATAAACCCCTAGCCAGACTCATTAAGAGAAAAAGAGAATCTACACACATAAACAGAATCAGAAATGAGAAAGGAAACATAACGACAGACCCCACAGAAATACAAAGAATTATAAGAGAATATTATGAGCATCTGTATGCTAACAAGCTGCAAAACCTAGAAGAAATGGAAAATTTCTTAGAAAAATACAACCTTCCAAGACGGACCAAGCAAGAAACAGAAAAACTAAACAGACCAATCACCAGCAACGAAATTGAAGTGGTAATCAGAAAACTACCCAAGAACAAAACCCCTGGACCAGATAGATTCACCATTGAATTATACCAGACATACAGAGAAGAAATAACACCCATTCTCCTTAAAGGTTTTCAAAACATAGAAGAGGAGGGAATACTTCCAAACTCATTCTATGAAGCCAGCATCACTCTAATACCAAAACCGGGCAAAGACCTCACCAAAAAAGAAAATTACAGACCAATATCCCTGATCAATGTAGATGCAAAAATACTCAACAAAATATTAGCAAACCGAATTCAAAAATACATCAAGAGGATCATACACCATGATCAAGTGGGATTCATCCCAGGGATGCAAGGATGGTACAACATTCGAAAATCCATCGACATCATCCACCACATCAATAAAAAGAAGAACAAAAACCACATGATCATCTCCGTAGATGCTGAAAAAGCATTTGACAAATTCAGCATCCATTCGTGATTAAAACTCTCAACAGAATGGGTATAGATGGCAATTACCTCAACATCATAAAGGCTATATATGACAAACCCACAGCTAAAATCATGCTTAACAGCGAGAAGCTGAAAGCTTTTCATCTAAGATCGTGAACCAGACAGGGATGCCCACTCTCTCCACTGTTATTCAACATAGTACTGGAGGTCCAAACAAAACAAAGACATACAAGGCATCCAGATTGGTAAAGAAGAAGTCAAATTGTCACTATTTGCAGATGACATGATACTGTACATAAAAAACCCTAAAGACTCCACTCTAAAGTTACTAGAACTAATATCTGAATTCAGCAAAGTTTCAGGATACAAAATTAACACACAGATATCTGTTGCTTTCCTATACACTAACGATGAACTAACAGAAAGAGAAATCAGAAAAACAATTCCATTCACAATTGCATCAAAAAAAAAAAAATACCTAGGAATAAACCTAATGAAGGAAGTGAAAGACCTGTACTCTGAAAACTACAAGACACTCCTAGGAGAAATTAAAGAGGACACTAACAAATGGAAATGCATCCCATGCTCTTGGCTAGGAAGAATCAATATTGTCAAAATGGCAATACTACCTAAAGCAATC
Source organism: Phataginus tricuspis (assembly GCA_029783875.1). Lineage (NCBI taxonomy): Eukaryota > Metazoa > Chordata > Mammalia > Pholidota > Manidae > Phataginus > Phataginus tricuspis. The sequence goes on along the minus strand of JAQQAC010012171.1, from coordinate 16,220,250 downwards.
TACAGATTCAACGCAATCCCTATCAAACTACCAACATCTTTCTTCAATGAACTGGAACAAATAATTCTAAAATTCATATGGAACCAGAAAAGACCCCGAATAGCCAAAACAATCCTGAGAAGGAGGAATCAAACAGGGGGAATTACGCTCCCTGACTTCAAGCTCTACTACAAAGCCACAGTAATCAAGACAATTTGGTACTGGCACAAAAACAGACCCACAGACCAGTGGAACAGAATAGAAAATCCAAACATTAACCCAAACATATACAGTCAATTAATATTTGATAAAGGAGCCTTGGATATACAATGGGGAGACGACAGCCTTTTCAGCAGCTGGTGTTGGAAAAACTGGACAGCTACATGTAAGAGAATGAAAGTGGACTACTGTCTAACCCCATACACAAAGGTAAACTCAAGGTGGATGAAAGACCTGAATGTAAGTCATGAAACCATAAAACTCTTAGAAAAAAACATAGGTAAAAATCTCTTGGACATAAACATGAGCGACTTCTTCATGAACATATCTCCCCGGGAAGGGAAACAAAAGCAAAAATGAACAAGTGGGACTATATCAAGTTTAAAAGCTTCTGTACAGCAAAGGACAACATCAGTAGAACAAAAAGACATCCTACAATATGGGAGAATACATTCATAAATGACTTATCTGATAAGGGGTTGACATCCAAAATATATAAAGGACTAGTGCACCTTAACAAACAAAAAGCAAATAATCCAATTAAGAAATGGGCAGAGGACATGAATAGACACTTCTCTAAAGAAGAAATTCAGATGGCTAACAGGCACATGAAAAGATGCTCCACATTGCTAATCATCAGAGAAATGCAGATTAAAACCACAATGAGATATCACCTCACACCAGTGAGGATGGCCAACATACAACCCACAAACAACAACAAATGTTGGCGAGGATGTGGAGAAAAGGGAACCCTCCTACACTGCTGGTGGGAATGCAAATTAGTTCAACCATTGTGGAAAGCAGTATGGAGGTTCCTCAAAAAACTCAAAATAGAAATACCATTTGACCCAGGAATTCCACTCCTAGGAATTTACCCTAAGGCTGCAGCTGCCCAATTTGAAAAAGACATATGCACCCCTATGTTTATCACAGCACTATTTACAATAGCCAAGAAATGGAAGCAACCTAAGTGTCCATCAGTAGATGAATGGATAAAGAAGAAGTGGTACATATACACAATGGAATATTATTCAGCCATAAGAAGAAAACAAATCATACCATTTGCAACAACGTGGATGGAGCTAGAGGGTATTATGCTCAGTGAAATAAGCCAAGCCGAAAAAGACAAGTATCAAATGATCTCACTCATATGTGGAGTATAAGAAGAAAGAAAAAAAAAACAGAAGGGGCAAAACAGCAGCAGACTCACAGAACCCAAGAACGGACTAATAGTTACCAAAGGGAAAGGGACTGGGGAAGATGGGTGGGAAGGGAGGAATAAGAGGGTAAAAGGGGTATTACGATTAGCAGAAGTAATGTTAGGGGGGCATGGGGAGGGCTGTACAACTCAGAGAAGACAAGTAGTGATTCTTTAGCATCTCACTATGCTGATGGACAGTGACTGTAATGGGGTTGGTGGGGGGACCTGTTGAAGGGGGTAGTTTAATCACTATAATATTGCACATGTAATTGTAGTTTAATGATACGAAAATAAATTACAAATAAAAAAAAAGAAACAAAAACAAAATAGGGAATCACCCTAATCTTTGGCTGTAAATGAGGGTCACCTTATAAGAATTAGTTCGATATTCATGAGAAGCTGGTCTTTCCCCAGTGCTGATGGAATGCAGCATGTAAGACTGCAGAGAGCCAGTGCTCTCTGGGCGGGTTGGAGTGGCAGGGCAGCTGTTTGAGGAGCACATACCCATTTTCTGCTAAAATACCTGACCAGTTTGGACCCTTGTGGCTTTAAATTTCCCTTAAGATAGAAGAAGGCAAATGAGAGGCTGGTGTGTCCTAATCTATTGGATATTACTGCAGTGACAACTTGATAAAAACTCAACCCAGCTTCTCGATTACACAGATACTTGTGATGTATTAATGAAAACTTAGAGTACAGAATGGTGTGGTATAGTATTAACAGCTTGACAATGTGCATAAGAAGATGGAGATGTACCAACATGTTAAGTTTACCTGTAGTGGAGGTAAAGCAGGCACAGCTGGAGTTCGACCTTCTGACTTAATTCACTTTAATAACGTCTTATTATCAACTCTCAGAGTAGCGACATGGCAGAAAATTAAAAATAAGTCAATAAAAGGATAGTTTATACTTCCAAAAATCAATTTTAAAATTTTGAGGATAATTTTTTTCAGTAAGGTGATAGGAATTTGAACATATATTGTTTTCTTGATTTTTTCTTTCAGTACTAATTGTAATTTTTGGATTTCTGAGTTCAGGATACTTGTATCTATGTGCTGATAATGTGATATTTTGGAACAAGATCACAGATAGATGATGACAGAAGAAGTCCAGGAATAAATTATTACAAAGGGCACCATGTGAGAAAAATAATATATTTTTTTAAACACTAATGTCTATGCAATCTTAGAACAATCATCTAGTCTCAAAGTGCATTGAAAAAATTATACCATGCAGGTGAAAACTAGCATTTTGTTATTTAATCATGCCCTATTTTAGGTGATGTGCTGAGAGGACACATTATCATATACATTTTCTCAATGTTAAAAGCATTAAAGTCATAGAATCATAGAATTGAGAGGTACTTTAGGAATCATCTTGTCAAATGCCCTTAGTTTCCTTAAAAGGGAAGGAGGCTCAGAGATGCGATGGCCGACCAGTGCCAGGACCCAGGGGACCAGCCAGCCTTTCCAACACCAGCCACCCTTCTTTGGAAAACAAGCCTGCTGTTTCCACTTGACTAATTCCTAGAAACAGTAGCGCACATCAGATTACAGAATTCACTTGTGTTTGCACGTCCTACATGCTCTGCTGACTGCTGCCTTCCACCCTTCCCAGTCCTGTGCCCTGCTGTTCCTGGCCCCTGGGCATGTACACATGCACCTCTAGCCCTAACTGTAGAAATATAAAAGCAGGTAAGAAAACAAACAAAAACTGGTCTACAATTGTCTAGTTATATCAAAGTGACACCAGAATTAATCTGACATGTTTTATGTTAAAGGTTATTTTGCTGCATATTAATAACAAATACCAGGAAAAATGGGATATGGACATCTGGGAATAAGATGTCCTTTGTGTATTTATAGAGTGTATTGAGAGTATCACAGAATTCTTAGTGAAAAATGAGCTACATTAATACTGAACTTCATTAAAGGATATATCTAGGAGGTTCTGTCCACTCTGAACACCAAATTCTGGCCCAACAGATAAGGAAGGAGGTGAACAATCCAGGCATTATTTGTATTGTAAATATTTTTAATTTCTCTGTAGTGTGATGTGTTGAGATCTTAACCTCTCTGGGCTGGGGAGAGACGCGCCCTCCCTGGGTTCGCCAATTCTTAGAAATGGCAAAGCGCCCAGCTGGGACCATGTGTTTGATATGCACATAACTCAGAGCCAGATCTTCCCTGCCTGGCCAGATCGCCCCAGGAGGCAGGATTTCCTCTGCTTTTGCCATCTCAGGGCCAGGTGCGAGGCAACTAAGGACCCTCATAGAGCTCTGAGGCCACCAAAATTATTCAACTGGCCAGTCCTGGGCTGTTTGACCTGCCTGCCTTTCCTGCAAAAACCCCAAGGTAGAACATGGCCTAAACCTTCCCTTTGTTCCTGTGCTCTGCTCTGTACACCCAGGGCCTTTCCCCTGTGGCCCTGCAGGCCTGCCACCTTCTGTCTCTGGGACCTGTGGGTATGAGAACCTGTTTCTTTCTGAGCCTCTTTTGTGGCTGCAGCTGACTGATCATTCATAAAAGAATACAAACATTATTTTATAAATACTTTATTATATATTATATATGTATTGTATATGTTAATACAGTTGCAATTACATATTTTATGTTTTATATGGTTTCATTTATTTCAGTAAATATTTTTTGCAGTTATTGTAGCTGCTTATCTTGGAACGTTGTGAAAATGGGTTTTGCTGAAATCATTTGCATCCACACCATGGAATGTGAATTCGAATTTTCTGTACTTGGTTGACTACAGCGAAATATAAAGAATAGATGGCGGCTCCCTGGCACTTGGCAGGTGTGGTCGGCTCCTCTGCTGGTCTAACGGGAGTCCCCTTCTTGAAGTCCCTTGGGTGTTCTCTTATCCAGCTTCACTAGCGCAGCGCCGCTTGCATTGCGGCCTTATTCTAACCTGGAACACTGAGTCTGGGGCCGTGGCTTGTTACCCCTTGAAGGGGCTTATCAGGGAGCAGCCCCCAGGCTCTGCCATCCTGGGGCCTGACCACAGTTCCTCTGTCAGGGATCTTAAGCTCTGGAAGCTGCCTTCTCTTGGTGTTTCTTTAAATATGGGAGGAGTTTGCAGCATCTTTTGCTGAAAAGAGAGTTTTAACGGTTGAAATTTGAATTTAAAAATGAAGGCTTCCTTTCTCTACACTGGCACAATATATGATGCCCATGCAAAACTCTGACATGGTCCTCAGGTCAAAGGATCTGAGAGCTCTGCTACTTGCAGAGCCGTGCTGGGACCAGCCGTGTGGCCTCACCTGGGAGCTTCTTAGGAATTCAGTATCTTAAGCCTTACGTACAGAAGCAGAATCAACAAGATCCTTAGATGATTTGTATGCATTTAAAAACAGAGAGAGGCACCACCTTCATGTCACTACTTAGGCACTTTAAGCCTTATATCAGGGCCATGAACTGTGAAGATTAAGAATACTTGTATTAAAATTAATTCATTACCAAAAAGTTAATTTGAAAGACATGTAATAATGTATAAAATAATTATTTTTCAGCAAGCAATTAGAGACAAATAAGGAATTCCAATAAGTATTAATTGTATAGTCATAGCGCATATTTTCCTCCCTACTTGGGTTATATTTTTAGAATTTTCTTCAGCTTCAAATGGCTATCATATCAGGTATTTTTTAATATTTGCCAGAAACCTCTTACCCGCATCAACTGTAAAAATAAGTCTTTAAGAAGTAAATTGTAGAAATAGGTTTTCTTGTCCATTACTGAATTATACTATGCCTTATACTTAGTAGATACTTGGTAAAAATTTGTCTTTTTCTGACAAAAGATTGACTCCTCGCTCTCCAATAGTTGGAATTCTTCATTCAAATTCTCCTTGGTGTCTCCAGGATTTAGATTTACAAAGCCAGTTGTACTGGGTTCCTGTGCTCATCCACCCAGGCATCCATGAAAAGATGCTTTTCATTTCCTCAGTCTTGATTACATTTGCAGGTATCACTGATGAACTGAAAGTGGTTAAAGATACAGGAGAACAATTGAAATGAGAAGGGAAAAATGGGACCCGTTTCTACCATGCTGTAGAACAGTAATATGTCACCACAGACAGTTTTGCCCCCAGGGGAAGATGGAGACATTGGAGATGTTTTTGGTGCTACAGGTAACTTGGGAAGGAAGTAGGAGGTGCTCCAGGTATCTAATGGGCAGAGGCCAGGGTTGCTGCTAGATGTCCCCTCAACAAATATCCCAAACTATCACAATGCAGAAGTTGAGGAACCATGCTGCAGAAGAAGACAATGCCCTGTGTTGGTGACCCAGGTAAGGGAAAGGGTCCAGGAAGAATGGCTTCTGGAATTACAGTTGTTCTGCCTACTGAATCAGAGAGGGGAGAAAAAAGAAATAAAGTCATGGGAATCCTGTTTTCCTTTTTTTGTCTTCTTACACCAATCCCAGCCCTGGGAGTACTTAAAGCAGGGCTAGTTCAGGTGCACTACGTACGAGGGAGTGGCAGCCTAGGACCAGTCCCACTAGGCATCCTTCTTCTTCTACAAGCTCCAGTGATAAGTGAAGGTGCCTAATTCCCTTAACTTTGTACTGGACTTGTGGCTTCAAGATTCAGACACCCAAGATGTTAATGGATTTAAGTGTAACTATTGGGGATTGACTCTGTATTCTTAGATTCTCCCTTAGTTGATGCAACTGAAGAAGAAGAGGTAGCAGGTGAGTCTTCGAAAGCGTTGGGATGTTCCAGAATGGTAGCCTGGTGTATATGCACTACTGCTGTTTATTTTCATCTGTCAGCAGACAAAGGGAAGTCATACACAACAAAATTAAAGAAAACAAATCAATACTTCCTGCATTTCTTCAACATCATTACATGTCAGCCGTATCATTGCTAAAAGCAATTTAAAGACTTACTGTAAAATAATAAAGACCATTGTAAACGTCCCCCATTAAATATTAACTCATTTTTACTGGCTAATTAATGAGATAAAGCCACAGAAGGAAAACAAGCCATCCCTGCTGACAGAGTCACTGGGGGAGGGGGGACATTGACAACTGTCAAATTATGGACTTTATTACTTTAATGATAATTACATGATGTTTTCAACAATATTCAGGGAGACAGAGAAATAGGCAGGTAGAAACAGGCCTTTTGCCAACAGCAGTACTCGTTGCATAGATGACAAAAGGAAAAGAAGCCTCAGCATAGTTAGGGAAGGGGTGAGGGGGCTGACGGGGAGAGAGACTGATTTAATGGGGAACATATTTAAAATGACTCAGAATCACATTGCTTAAGGGAGAACTAGAAACACCCTTGGACGTGACTGAAGAGAAGTGGTAATCTCCGTGTGCTTTTCTGCATACGTTCTCCACATTTATTATTCCAAACTTGGTTTCGACTGGGAGAAAACAACATATTTAAATATTAATTATTCTGAGCAACCAACTCTTGATTCAAAAAACCTGGCAACTATTAATAGAACAGATAATGAACCACTTTTTATGAAATCTGAGCAGACTGATTAGTGTGTTTTGCATGTTGAGAGATGAAAGGAGAGGATATAACTGCCTGATGAAAGTGTTCTGCCGTAAGAATCAGTGATCACTTCAGTTTCATTACATTGTTTTCCTCCCATGTGCTGTTAACATCCAGATAAACTAGATGCAAATGTGGAGTGTAATTCATTAAAACATATCTGAATTGTTTAAAATGCTTTGTTTGTATTTTATACACTTCCCAGATGTTTTTCTATTTTGTAGAGAACAAGTTTTGGGTTCACTGACCTATTTTAATGTTTGGGTCCACAGTCTATTTCATTCTTTGTGCTTAGACATTGTTTACCTCTTTCTAATCATCTCAGGATTTTTTGTTTTTGTGTATTCTTGTGCTGAATAGCTTTTTTATTATTTTGTTTAAATAATGCTATTTAAAATTATATATTCACTTTGACTAGCCTGGAGAGTTTGAATTGTCATGGTCTCAATTTCTTCTTCTTGCAACATAACATTTATTTAAATTTTTACTTTTAATAATAGGAATTTCATACACAGTTTACATAGTAATAGAGAGAACCATAAATCAAAGCCTAATGTACCCTGAGTCTAGTTGTAACAATTATCAATGTCTTGCCTATCTTCACGTTTCCTAATTATCTTGCCTTATAGAATATGCTGTTATTTCAATCACAAATGCTCCAGTTTTATAATTATTTTTATTGATTCTTTGACTATTTGATTATTTATTAACTTTTCTCTTACTCAAGTAATCATCTATTTTTAGTAAGATGTTTAATTTTCTAATGTGGCAATGCACCATTTATTTGGTTTATTAACTATTTATTGTCTTCTGCTCTTGGCAATGATTTCTAACTGGTGATTGCCAGTCCACAGGACTGTTGTTATATTTTTCCTCTTTGTATAATGAGCCATGGTTTTTAAAGTATTTCATGTTTTGTGGAATTTATGAAAGCAAAGAAAATGTAAAGAAGCAAAATTCTCTTAATTTCAGACTTGGTAAGCATTACTACTTAATGACATAGCTTTCTTTCTCAGCCATTTTTCTATATCTATTTGAAATCACACTCTGTTCAGATTGGATTTCAACTTACAGTCATCATAATCATAGAATCTCGTTAAAATTACACTCACTGAGGTCACCAAGGACTTCTTCACTCCCAAATCTCTTGGGCATTTTCGGGGCCTTTTTCACTCGAATTATCTGATACATGTGTTGTCATCAGTCACCCCTTCTTGGGTGTCTCTGGGCCCCATGACTTTGCTCTTTCTGTTTCTCCTAGAAAGGCTCTGGTTCTTTCCTTATGTTCAGAGTTCTCAAATTCTTCCTGGCATTTTCAATGTTAGTGTTCCGTCCTTGTTCTATTCCACATCCACACAATTTCCTGATTCATCTCATCCTCTGGAGATGTATGGATTCAGGTTAAGAATTCATCTGTAACTGAAAAAGCTCACATCTTCATGTTCAACCTAAAACAGACCTGAATTTATCATTCCCTCTTGCATGTTTTGTTCCCCTCCTATAATCTCCATCTCAATATGTGACTTCATTATTCATCCAGTTTTCCATGCAAAAAATCTGGACATGAGTCTTCTCCTTTGGAACATTATAAGAATATTTAGCTCTTTCTTGTTGATTCACAAGAATATCATTTATAAGTGATACTAATATATTTTTAAAAAATATCTGTATTCTTTAAATGATGGCATGAAAATGTTTAATGCTAATGTGACCACATGTTAATCTTTTATGTTTTTTGCATTGAATTTAACATTTAGAAATTTTTTTCTGAGTGTGAGTATTTTAAAATCAAAGGTTATGAGGGATCTGGCCCAAGATAGTGACATAGGGGGCTCTTGAACTCACTTCCTCCGACAAATAAACAGAATTCTATAGCTATACATGGAAAATTCCCTTTGAAAGAGATCCAGAAACTAGTTGAATGACTCCTACACATTGGTCAAAGTAGAACAAGATCCACATCAGAATGGGCAGGAGAGGCTGAGTGTCACCTCACTGTAAACCTTACACCCGGCACAGTGATGTATGATCAAGAGGGAGCTCACATATCCCAGCTTTTTCCTGAGGAGTAAAGGATTTAGACCCAACTTCTAGTGTCCCAACTTCTAAGACTTCTACACGATGGACTGGTCCCCAAAACACTTAGCTCTTAAAGCTGTGGAGTTTGTGCCCATGAGTCCTGTGAGACTAAAGCAAAGAAACAGTTCTTAATGGGCCCATCAGGACTCTGTGTGGCTGTCCCCTGAGGGTCTCAGCACAGGGGCTGCAGACAGAAATGTCCATCTCCAGGTATTCCCTGAAAGGGGCCTATTTACATATCTTAAAAGCTGTAGCCTGGGGTCAGTTTCCTAATTTAGCACCTATCTAGGAGATGACTGCAATTCTCCCTGGGGCATGAGGAGGCTGACAGGAGCCACCTGCCCCGCTCTAGAAGACAGGAGAGGCCTGTGGGCTCCGTCTCTGTGTTCTCCCTCTGGTCAGCTTTAGGTCACCATTATTTCCCTGGAAAGAGCTTGAGCACATATCTGGTACCCTGACCTTCTCAGTAAGAAACTTCTTGCCAACATTGCTTGCATTGGTGGGGCCAAGAGGACAAAAAAAGACTTCTTAGCCAGATATCCCCCCCAAGGACTCAGCACTGAGGGAACAGACAGAAATGCCCATCTCCCAGTCTTCCCCTGAAGGAGATATATTTATGTACTTTAAAAATCTGCTGTCTGAGGGTCCAGCTTCTATCAGTCTGCATAAACTGATGACTGAGATCCTCCTTTTTAAGACACTGACAGATCTTGGCACAAAATAGGCAGGTTGGATAATCACAAAGGCTTAAAAGAAACCAAGAGCTAGGGCCAGGCTGAAAGATAATGTTCATCAGCTACATGAGACCAGTCCCTCAAGACTGAGAGAGGCAGCTGTTTAATGCACAGAAACCAACACAGAGAGCCAAGGAAAATGAAAAAATAGAGGAATCTGTTCTAAACAAAAGAACAAGAAAAAAAATAACTAAGAAATAGACTTAAGTGAAAGGGAGATAAGTGATTTACCTGATAAAAGTTTCAAAATAATGATCATAGAGATGCTTTGAGGTAAGGAGGATATTGTATGAACAAAGTAAGAATTTTCACAAATACAGAAAATATGAAAAAGTAACAAGCAAAAAACCACAGAGCTGAAGAATACAATAACTGCACTGAAAAACACAATTGAGAGATTCAATAGCAAATTAGATGAAGTGGGAGAAAGGATCAGTGAACTCAAAGACAGGCAGTGGAACTCATCTAAGCAGAGCAGCAAAAAGAAAAAAGATGAGAAAAGAGTGAAGCTAGCTTATGGAACAATATCAAGTGGACCAACATTTGCTATAGGGGTCCCAGACGGGATAAGAGGAGAGAAGGGCAGAAAACTTATTTGAAGAAATTGTGTTTGAAACTTCCCTAACCTGGGAAAGGAAAGAAATCCAGCTCCAAGAAATCCAGAGAGTTCAAATAAGATGAATGCAAAGACCCACACCAAGACACATTGAATTGTCAAAAGTGAAAGATAAGGAGAGAGTCTTAAGAGCAGCAGCTGAAACAACTTGTACATGGGGACCCCCCATGTACATGATAGACTATCCGCAGATTTTTCAGCAGAAACTTTGTAGGCCAGAAGGGAGTAGCATGATATATTTAAATGCTGAAAGAAAATAAACCTGCCAACTAACTCCACCCAGAACAGTTGTCCTTCAGAACTGAAGATGAAATAAGGAGTTTTCCAGACAAGCAAAAGCTAAGGAGTTCATCACCTCTAGACTGGCCTTACAAGACATGTTAAAAAGACTTCTTTAAGCTGAAAGAAAAAGATACTGTTTAGTAACAGAAAAGTATGAAAATATAAATATCACTGGTAAAGGTAACTATGTAGTTACATTCAGAATACTTTAAGATTGTAATGGTAGTGGGTAAATCACTTATTAATCTAGCATCAAGGTTAAAAGACTAAAGCAATAGAAATAACTGTAACTACAATAATTTTTAGTGAACACACAGGATAAAAATGTAAGTTGTAACATAAAAATATAAAATGTGAGGAGGGAAAGAGTAAAGTATAGAGCTTCAGTATGCATTTGAAGTGAAGTTATTATCAGCTTAAAATAGACTCTTGTAAATGGAAGGTGTTTTACATAAGCCTTGTGGTAACCACAAAGCAAAAACTTGTAACAGATAGAAAAAAGATACAGAGAAAGGAATCTTAGCATACCACTGCAGAAAATAATCAAATCACAAAGGAAGAGACAAAGAGAAAAAGGAAGGAACAAAGGAATTACAAAACAGTCAAAAAATAATGAACAAAATTATAATTTCATACTTATTTTAAGTATAAGTAGACTAAATTCTCCAATCAAAAGACACTGAGTGACTAAATGGATAAAAAAAAAGACCCAACTATAGGCTGCCTACAAAAGACTCACTTGAGCTTTGAGGACACACAGACTGAATGCGAGAGAAGGAAAATAATGGAAACCAATAAAACAGGAGTAGCTATACTTACATCAGACAAAAGAGACTTAAGCCAAGACTGTAACAATAGACAAAGAAAGACATTATAAAATGATAAATGGGTCCGTACATCAAGAGGATTTAATATTTGTAAATACTTATGCTCCCAACATAGGAGCATTTAAATATATAAAGCAAATACTAACAGTCTTAAAGGAATAAAAAGATAGCAACACAATAATACTAGGGAACTTCACTACCTCATTTTCAACATTGGATAGATCATCCAGACAGAAAAATCAATATGGAAACATTGGATTTAAATTGCATGGTAGATCAGATGGACTCAGCAGACGTTTACAGAGCATGCCATCCCACAGCACCTTCTTCTCAAGTGCACATGGAACATCCTTCAGATAAATCACACCTTAGGCCACAAAACAAGTCTTAATAAATATAAGAAATTGAAATCATATCAAGCATTGTTTCTGACCACAGTGGTATGAAACTAGAAACCAATTACAAGAAGGAAACTGGAAAATTCACAAACATGTAGAGATTAAACAACATGTTCTTGAACAACAAATGGGTCCAAGAAAAAAATCAAAAGGGAAATGAATGTCATAATGCAAATGAAAACAGTAACACAACGTACAAAAAATTATGGGAGGCCACCAAAGTAGTTCTGAGAGGGAAGTTCATAGTGATAAACATCTGCATTAAGAACAAATAAATTCAGATAAACAATCTAACTTTACACCTCAAGGAAACAGAAAAAAACCAAACTACACCTGAAGCTCGTGAAGGAAGGAAACAACAAAGATGAGAATGACACAGAATAAAAGACGATAGAAAGATGAATGAAACTAAAAGGTGGTTTTTTGAAAAGATAAACAAAATAGACAAACAGTATGGTATTCACAGAAAACAGACCCATAGATCAATGGAAAGAATAGAGAGCACAGACTTAAAGCCATAAATATATGGTCAATTAATTTATGCCAAAGGAGACAAAAATATATCATAGGAAAAGGATAGTCTTTTCAATAAGTGATGTTGGGAAAATCAGGTATCACATACAAAAGAATGAAACTGGACCACTATCTTACACCATAAATAAAAATGAACTCAAAATGGATTAAAGAGTTAAACATAATGCCTGATATTGTAAAACTCCTACAGAAAACACATGGGGGCAAACTCCTTGACATAGGTGTTGCCAATCATGTTCTTAGATTTGACACCAAAAGCAAAGGCAACAAAAGAAAAAATAAACACGTGGGTCGACATCAAAGTTAAACGATTCTGCTCAGTCAAGGAAAACACAAACAAAATGAAAAGTCATAAAGAATGGGGGAAAGTATTTGCACACCACATATCTAATAAGGGCTAAATATCTAACATATACGAAGAAATCTTACAACTCAGGATAAGAAAACACAAACAATCCAAATAAAAAATGTAAATGGCAGAGGAATGAAATAGATATTTTCTTAATTATCTCTGCATCTCTTTACCCTAGCATATTCCTTATGACACAGGAAGTTTGTAATAAATGTTTGCTGAGTTGAATTAATGCAGTTAAAATTAGGTTGGTGTTTTATTATTGTAAGAAGTGGTCATACATTTCCACAGAAACGATGAGACATTGTATGCTAAGATTCATAAATTGATGCTTTAAATATTTTTATTATTTTTCTCAAAGTGTAAGTTTGCAGAAAATAAACACATTCATTCAGATTTATAAATAAAAACAAAGCAAAACACATCTGGACCTGGTTGTGCCACAGATTGCTTAACGTAATTCCCAAATTACTATATTTTATTTCTGAATAAAGATTGTTTACACAATTTCTTAAGCCAAACTCCTAGAAATGTGAGTTTCTTCCTTGTATTTATAATGCCTTTCCATTGATGATTCAATTTTGTCTTTAATTCTCAGTCATTACTTTATTGCAGAATCTCATCTTTTCCTACCTAGCCTATAGCAATGCCCTATTAACTTATTCTTTTGCCTTTTGTTTAACTTCTTTGGCCTTTAATTCAATCTCCATACTACAATAAAATGCACATATGACTAAATCAATGTCATACTTAAAGCCAGTTGATGGTTCCCAGCGCTTAGACGCCTTCTGACATGACTTTCATGACCTGACCTTGCCTATGTCCCTGTAAACATTGCCTGTCATCCCTGCCCTCTTTCCTCAAAATTAAAGTCTCAGAACTTCACACTTATGAAGTCATTTGCAGTGTAGTCATATCAACTCACCACTTCAAGTGATGATCACTTATACTTCTGCGTAGTATTGCTATGGAATTTGCATACTTCCATTGTTTTAGTCACCATATTCTGGTACAATTATTTAGCCACATGTCTGTCATTGCTTCTCTTCTTTAATCTCCCTTCATCCCAGCTAAGAATCTTACTGTCTTTAAATCTACAGAATCTTAAAGAAAAACCGATACATAATAAACTCAGAATAAGGATTAATTGAGCTAATGACCTTTGGTTTGAAAGACAGGAAGATCTTCTTTAGCCAAACATTTAGATTTTTGTCTTCTCTGATCTTAGATAATAATTATGACAGCATTTATTAGCCTGGTATGCATTTCCATTCATGTCTTCCCAAAGACAAAATTAGGATAAATATACAAAATTATGTAAAACTATTGCAAGGATGAGAAAATCATTTATATTCTTAACTTGTTCTGACTGCATCCTCTCAGATGTTGTAAGATATCCTTCCTGAATTCAGGCACTATTGCTACTGTTGAAATGACAAAAGAATCGATTCCTGTTGTGTGGGGGTTTCTGTTTTTATTTATTTTATGGAGAGCATAAACTTGAACTGTTATTTCTTTACCAAGTGAGAGGAGAGATGGGAACATTTTTTTTTCAGTTTTATAACACAATAAAATTTGAAAATCTTGAAGGTACATGTTTTATATACTATTAGGGAGTGATTTCATGAATCATTAAAATGGACAGGTTTAGAAATTACTATTAAGAAAGGTAATCACTGTGGAAAAGAGCTTCTTGTACGATTGTTTTGAAATGATTTACCTGTCACTATATGTTAGCTAGAGATATTTTGTTGTTAGAATCATGACACAGATAAAGATAAAGCTTTCAGCCTGTGTACCAAAGATAACATTAAAGACAGTCAAGATTCCATTACTTGAACAAATCCTAACTCAGACACCTACTGCTCTTGAGCAAAGGTGAGGAAAACCAGCTTTATGAGCGCCTTCCTGCTTAGGGGTCAAGTACTAGGGAAGAAATATGAACGGAAAAAAGCATTGTCTAAGGGTACTTCACAGTGACAAGGGAATGCTTACTTTTCTCTCTCACAGAGGTGGAATACTGTTGAATAAACGAATGTATATTCTATGGGCTCCATGATTCCATAGCAATAGGAGGGGGGGGACCAGTGAAAGAGAGCGTGACTAGGTCTCAGCTACGCTGTCTCCCCACAAATGCTTACTAAAATGACAGACAAGATTTGTTAGTTTGCGGAAAAATCTTCAGCAACTTTGGCAGTCAGGAATAGATATCATCTTGTTTCAGGAAGGAGAAAGAATTTCTGCTACCATTACTGCCAATGGAGTCAAACTGGAGGCAGACAGTAGGTCAGAGAAAGACAAACACCATATGATTTCACTTGGATGTGGAACTGAAAAAACAAAGCAAATGTGCAAACAAACAAACACAAACCCCGAAACAGACTCATAAATACAGAGAATAGACTGTATTTAGGAACAGGTTACCAGGGAGGTAATAACATAAAATAAATAAGTCATGAAGATGAAAAGAACAGCGTATGGAATAAAGTCAATAATACCGTGATAACAGTGGTGACAGAGGGTGACCACACCTACAGTGGTAAGCATTTTATAATGTATACAAATGTTGGATCAGTATGTGGTGCTCTGAAACTAATAGAATACTGTCAAATATACTTGAACAAAATAATCAATTAATTAAAAATTGAGGGTATGCAAAGCTGAGGAACAAGCTCCTCTAAGGGAAATAACAAGCCCAAGGAGGAAGTGGAAGAAAAAGAGGAAGCCCCTGGCAGGGTCTGGCTAGGAGCAGGGGAACAGGGTGCGCCTTGTGTGGCTGACAGTACTCAGACTCTGAGAGAAGCATCTATATAGATAGTGCAATAAAGCACAGGAGTGTGGTACCTTTATCTGTATTACACTTATGTTGTCACTAGAAAAGTGCGTCCTTAGTCCCTTCAGACACTTAGTTTTCTATATTCCTCCTACCCAGATCAAGAAGAAACAACATGAACACTATGAAAATCTGTCTAGGAACCATTAATATGACTTTAGAACACTTTTAAATTCCTATTACATATAAGTCCAAACTGGGTAAGTATAAATCTGTATTTTTGACAATAGATTAAAGGGAAAAAGCACAGAGTGCAACGAATTCAAATAGGACATTGCCTCTGTAATAGCAGGGTCTTCAATAGCCTCAAGTTACTCGAAGGAAAAGGTAAGTGTAGAAAACACATGATTTATGCCCTCAACCGGATTTAAAAGGAAATAGAATCTACAGCATTGTTTCTTAGTATTTATTACATAGGAGACTCCTTTGAGAATTTTATTAAAATTATGTATATCCAACCAGAAAAATACATATGCCAACACTTACACAAGAAATATTTGAATAAAATTTCATGGGCCTTTACAGCCTCCATAAAATCCACCTATTGATTCCAGATTACCTCAGTATTAGTCTGTGCCCTCCAAAGAAACAGAATTAATTCCCATATATATGAATTGACTAATGTAATTATGGAGCCTGAGAAATCCCAAGATCTGAAATATGCATGCTGGAGACCCAGGGGACCCTACAGTGTCAGTGCCAGTCTGAGTCCATGGCCAAGGTCAGTAGGAGATCGATATCCCAGCCTGAAGATAGAAAGTATTCTCCCTTAATTCCTTATTGTTCTATTCAGACCTCATCTCACTGGGGGAGGCCTACCCACATGGGCAAAGGCCGTCTGCATACTTAGTTCACCAATTCAAAGGTTATTCCCATCCAGAAACATCTTCACAGATACCCCAGAATAATGTGTAACCAAATACCTGGGCACCTTGTGGCCCTGTTCAAGTGACACATAAAATAAACCAGAACCTCTGATCTAGAGAAAGATGCCATGAATATGCCATAATCCAAGGGAAGCCAATGTTGGCTCAGGCTTCTGAGTTGGACAGATCGGTTTAAGCGTATTGGTTCAGTGTTCCTCACTGTCTGTGTGATCCTGGGTACATGTCCCTCAGCACAGTGCCTGGGCTCGTGAGGAGCACCTGAAAAGGACTGGTATGGCTGTTATAGCCACAGAGTCAAAGAATATGATTCTTGAATTTACAGTTGTAATGGAAGCAACAGGCCTTGCACTGTACACTGAACACGTTAGAAAACTCTAAGAAAGTCTTCTAAAAAAGAGAAAAACAATGAGATTACACATAAAGGAACAGAAAGCAGATTGTTCTCGTAACTCCCCAAAACAGCAACTGGCCTGCACTGGAGAGAAAGAAACATCCGAGAGGGAGCGAGTGTCAGCCAGGTAGTAGCCTTGCGACCTTTGTTTGTGGAGAAAACTACAATGTTTTCAGATGTTGAGTATCAAATACACAAGTGTCCTTCATGAACAAGTGACTGAAGCATTTCCTCCAGAACAATAAAAATTAGTCAATGTTGACAAAAGAATGAGAAAATTATAATTGGAAAAGAAAAGCCAAAAGCATTGAAATCAATGAAAATGCAGAAATGTCAGCGAATCATCCTAAATATAGCTACAGGACTGATCATAAAATGTTATTTTGTTTGAAATAAGGGTGTATAAGCACAGATGAAATGTTTAAAAATTAGGATACTGGAAGAGAGAGTGTCTAATAACTCATCTTTGAAAATAACATTTAAAAATGACTGAGGCACTGGATAGGTAAATTCTATTAGAATTAGAAATCTGATCTTAATATTATTCCAAAAAATGACACCAAGCAGAAGAGCCTGTACAGATCCACAAAACTGAAAATAAGTGCAGATAGTCAAAATTAACATTTGTGTACTGTACTCTTTAAGGTGATCACACCAAGTTTTCAGGAAGGGCTTACGTCTGATACGTTTTCTGACTCTTTGTATCTCAGAATATTTGCCTATTACCTTGACATGATAGTACCATTTGGCATGGGTAAAGAATTCCAGGTTTACATGACTTTCACTTCATAGCTCAGTAATATTACCTATTGCCTTCTGGTGTCTAGACTGAGGAAAGTAAACATTTAAGTGAGTCTCATTCTTCAACATTTTTCATCAATCCATTTCCCCCCTAAATATTCAAATAGATAAAGTGTGAAAGAATATAAGGTGAATGGAGGCACATAAATTAAACAACATACTGGTGTGTCTCCTCGGAAGTCCGTAGTGCCTGCTTTGCCCCTTCCCTCCTGCAGGCTGGCTCGGAGCTCCTGCTCCACGCCTTGCAGGCTCCTGAACTGTGGGCACACGAGCACTGGCTTCCTGCCAAATCCTCTCCCTTTTCTCCCTTCCACGGATGACAAGTGCATTTCCTTCTTGCAATGGACAGTCTCTGTGTTTCAGACAAGCACTGGCATTGCTTTGCATCTCCCTTTGCCTCACACCCCTCAGGTCTCCCTCTGGCTGCCCTGAGACTCTGCCTTCCAAGAACACTGTGAGAGCCTTCATCCTTGCCTCAGGCCAAACTGCTAGTCAAAAATATAATGGAAATAGTTGTCCTCACTGGAAATTTTTGAAACAGATAATTAATCAAGTTATAAAATAATCATGATAACTATTTTGATTCTGTTAAACTGGCAAAGTATTTTTTTCCCTTAAATGATGATGACAAGGTAAGAGATGATATTAAAAAGTGGAGGGGGGCATTCATATGCATGCCAATTTATTTCAATTTGTTACAAAACAATCTGGCAAGAAATTTAGAAACATTTCTGTCTTTCCTCCCATGATTCCACATCCTAGAAAGTATTCCAAGTAAATAATATAAAAATATCTTGATGCAGAAAAATGTACATTTTAGCATAATTATTAGCAGACATATATTATAAGGGGGCCAAACATTGTATGTTTTACAGATTAAAATGAAATGAATTCTAGTTGGTGAAGATATTATTGCACCTAGCATGCTTATAAAGAATTTATAGTTACATGGAGAAATTCTGTTTTATACCATTAGCTAAAAATAACAGAGCCAATAACATACATGGACATACATTAAATATAGAGATTAGCTATGTAAACAGTACAGGAAAATATTTAAAAGAAATATGCCAAAATGTTGAAAGTGGTTGACTTTTTGTCACAGCAGTTAAGTGTGTCTCTGTTTTCACTTGCACGGCTCAAATTTGAAATTAAAGAAAATACATAATGAGAAATTCAAACAAAAGGTGGATAATTTAATATACAAAATTGGTAAGAAAGAAAAAATTTTTAAAGAAAATTTACTTCGCAATCTGATTTTTCTGGATCTTTGGAATTTTATTTGATCAAGTGCCTTTTTTTTTCATGAAGTTTTCTTCAAAAACATAATATTTGGTGATGTGCCAAAAAGACCCCACACATCCTCAGATTCTGTGTCTTTGAATTTAGTTTTTAACCTGCAGAACTAATCCAGAAAAATTGGTGTGATGTGTCTGTGCAAAGTCAAGAGTAAAATTATTAATATGTAAGAATGAAACCTGCTTGAGGTTCTGAATGCCAGAGGGTGCAATACCCACAAACAAATAATGCAGTGAAATTTATGTGGTAGAATTTAACCTGGCAATTTCTTTTTCTGCCTACAAAGATCAGGAGGGATATTTTAATAAAGATAAACTATATACAGCATTAAGATTCTTGAAAAGCAATTGGTAAAGCTGTAGGAGAGAACATCATCGTTGTTATGATTGACTGACAGGCATCCGTACATACGCGCTGTTGACCAGCTCTTCCACTTCTCTGCTTCTAAGGAAATATTACTCTGTCGTAGGAAAATCTTTAAACATTTAAATCCATTCTTTCATGATTTGACAAAGGAAAATGGTAGATTGAGATGAAAGTCCTTAAGGTTAACTGTTTGTCACAGATCTGGACAATACGAAAAAGTTCCCAAAATTCACTACAGAAACAGAAATGTCATGTGCAACCTATGTCTCCTCATCCATGCTTGAGGCTAGGAAGTACACACCTGATAGTACTGAGCTACACTGCTTAACTGTGTGTCCATCTGATGCCACATGGTATCTACATTCTCCCCTCAGCTTTGCTTCCCTACCCCTCTGCGTCATCCAGATGCATCAGAGTATCATCCAGTTGGTTCTTTCCAGTTCCAGGGGGTTACTTAATAGCTCAGTGAAGCAAGAGTGTAATGTGTCACTCTCCTTCCTGTCCCCACTGACCAGTCCTGCCATGGACACTGTGTCCCAGTGTATGGAAATGTATTGAGCCCACATCCTGTTGCTGCCCATTTCCCAATCTTCTAGTAGCATCTGTGCACTCCTGACGCTGCCAGCCACCTCTGACCTGCTACCTGCAACCTCTACTGGCCCTTAGAAGTGCTAACTATCACAATGGGCTAAAACTTGCCAAAGTGTAAACAGTGTTACTGTATTACTGGAACTTTCAATGAAGTTGAATGAATTTGCAAATGAACACATGATGTGCTCTATACAAATGGGGAAGAATTTTCTCCTGCCTTTATGCCATGCTTAATTTGAGGGGTAGTAAAGTGATATTGGCTTGAACACTGATGCTTGCATTGTATAGAGTTAAAATAGTTATTTACATTTTCAATAACATTTCTCCTTCTTGCTGGAAATAAGATAGGGGCCCTTGATAGACCAGGCTGAGTAAATGATTGTGATGTAGGCTACACAATACTCAAAATTGCCTTTCTTCACCACCTGCTATGATTTTATTTGTAGGCTTTTCTGACCAACTTCTTTTTCTAGAATTAATTTTGTCCTAGGAAGCCTCCTTTTTGAATAGACTCTGGGTGGGGCCCCTCACTAGTATTAAGTATGTGGGAACTCAGCTTTGATTCAAACTGATAATCCTAAAACATAGCATTAGGCCCCAAATGCACATTTTCACGCTGTGTACTTCTTAATCATACCCAGATACAGTTTTAGATTGATACTTTTTTGGTAAATCAGAAATACAAGTTAAAATTCAAATGCAAAGCAAAGAAGTCTATTTTAAGATACATCTAAATGTAAAGAGGACTTTGCATTAGTTTCCCATGTTGCTGTAGCAAGTTACCCCAGACTTAATGACTTAAAACAAAACAAATTATGTTAAAGTTCTTTAGATGTCCAAAACAGTTCTCACTGGGCTATAACCAAGAGATCAGCTGGCTGGGTTTAACTCTGGAGGTTCTTTGGGAGAACCTGTCTCCTTGCCTTTCCGAGTTTCTACAGGTTGTGCACGTTCCTGGGCCAGTGGCTCTTCCGTGTCTTTCAAAGCCAGCAATGGCCCTTTGAGTCCCCTCATGCTGCATTTCTCTGATCTTCTGTGGTCATATCTCCCTCTGAATCTCCTCTGCTTCCCTCTTCCACTTTTAAGGAGTCTTCTGATTACTGTAGACTCACACCGATAACCCAGGATAATCTGATAATAAGTCAGCTGATCAGCAATCTTGATTCCATCTGCAATCTTACTTTCCCTCTGCCACTGCACCCTAAAGTATTTACAGATTCTAGATATTTAGATATGCAGAAATGTTGAGGGGGGAGAAGGGCATTGTTCTGCCTACCCCAGACTTGTAAGTTTTTTTTAAAGGATCTGATTGTGCACTTTTCATTTTTTGTCCCTTTTTGACTCTTAACAACTCACACCACCACAAGGTCAGTGCGGAGAGGAAGCTGGGAGCCTCCCTCCTCTGCAGCAACTGCTCTTTGAGGATGTCATCCCTGCCCATTGATTTATTTCTCCTCTAACATTTCCTTCATTATGTCACTTCTCACAAAAATTCAAAGATTGCCAAATAAGAGGGAGCCTGAGGTGGCCGCTTCATCTTGTACGGGGCGTGACCTCCCAAGTAATGTGTGGTAGTCCCCGGGCTCCAAATCACCACTTAGATCCCACACGGCTGCTGATGCTTGCATTGTATAGAGTGAAAATAGTTATTTATGTTTTAAAATAGTTATTTACACAGGACAGTGTTGTGCCTCCACCCAGACTATATCCATTCTCCGTGCCTTACATTCACCTCCTGGGCTGATGATGTTTGCACTGAGCTGACCCTTTGCATATCTTCCAGCCGTTCCCTCTCCCCTCATCTGCTGCTGGGAACACAGCTCAGCAGTGCAGGGTTCATACACACCTTTTGAAAGAAACAGATACAATAAAAATTATATTTGTGTATGTTGTGTTTGCAAAAGGAAACCCTGGGCAAATTAAAAAAACAACTAATAAAAATAATTATATTTGGGAGCAAGGAATAAAGAACGAAGACTGAGAAAGGAGTGAGACTAGGCGTCTCCATGCCTGACTTTTATAAACATGTGCCTCATTTATAATGATGTGAGTCTATTGAAGAGAGGTGAATTAAAAACTAAAACAGATGAAATAAGACAAATTCTTGGAAAATGTAAGCTATAAAGATAAAATCTGAAATGGTTTTAAAAACCATTAACAATATTGGATCAGTGTTTGAAAAATATTCCTAAAAAGAATCCAAAAGCTCAAGATGTCGTACAGGAGAGGTCTCTCAGTGTTCCAAGGACAGGTAATTCAGCGTCTTACAACACTTCTAGAAAATGGAAAACATAGAGACTATACCGTAATTCATCCTAAGAGTTAAGCTTAACTTTATATCAAACCATGAAATCCATAAAAAGAATACTAGAGACCAATTTTATTAATAAACATTAATGCAAAATTGTGCAACAAAATGTTAATGACATTAAGAACAAAATATCCAAAATATATAAAATGAAATATGTCACTAAGTTGTTTGTGTTCTGGAAAGCAAAGATTATTTAACATCAGAAAATTAATTAAATAATGTATCAAAATTAAAGATGTAAAGGAGAAAATATTTATAAATATATGTGGAAAAAGTATTTGGTCAAATTCAGCATGTGTATATGATAAAAAAAAGAACTGTTTGCAAGCTAGAAAAAGAAGTACTTTTCCTTAATTTGAAAAGAATATTTAAAAACTCACAAAAAAATTATTCTGTGAAATTACAGGGATGAGACAGCAGTGTCCACCATCACCAGGACCATTCCAAATTTTATTGGAGACACGAGTCAGTGCATTAAGATAAAAAGAAGTAAATAAAGGGTATGAGTCTTGAAAAGACATAAAGTCACTATTGTTAGTATGTTTATTTAAAAATAATCTTTAGACACATTAACATTAATAAAAATTTTATTCTTGGTCTAATATAAGATATTAAAAAATCAATTGTATTTCTGTATGCCAGAAATATACAGTTAGAAATTTATTCTTTAAGGCTGACATTTATAATAGCAGCAACAATTAGAACAGAAACAATTACTTAAGGAAAAAATAACCTACTTTCAGTTTTGTGGGAAGCAAATCATATATAATGTAAGATTAAGGAAGGTTTAAATAAGTGGTGGTGTTTATTTATAAATAGGAAGATGTGCTAACGAATAAAGATAAAAATTTTCAGTTTCATCTACAGATAAACTGCCTCCAACAAGAGACCTCAGAGAGTGTAAGTGACTTGACAAGCTGATTCTAAAATTAATATGAAAAATCAAAGGCCTGCAAATAACCAAAGTACTACTCAAACAAAAAAAGGAAGTGGTTTTTCCAGATCGTCAGGGCTCATACTGATAGAAATTAAGATAACGTGGACAGGGATAGATATAGGCAAATTGACCAATGGACTAAAACGTATGGCTCCGTGTGATTTATCTCAGATGTGTTACTGCAGATAACTGCAGGGGGGAAGAGCCACTCCACAAATGGGGTGGGCACAGTTGTCCATGGGGGAAAATGGAGTTGTATGTCCACATCATATGATATATAAATATCACTTTCTGATTGAAGTCTGATGTGTGAACTTAAACCTTAAGGAAAATATAGGAAATGTGACAGGAAGTGTTCTACAGTGACCCTCAAGACTCACGCCTTCCCACCCTGCTTCAGCCCCTCTCCTCCAGTGTGCCTGGGACTAATGCAAATGAGGGGATTGTACCCTCATGATTAGCTTATCTGACAAAGGTGAGAGATTCTTTTAGGCTTAATTGAGTTCCTTAATCAGCTGACTCAAGTTAATCAGAAGGAAGATTATCTTGCTTAGGCCTCACCTAATCAGATGAGCCCTCTAAGAGAAGGCCCAGGCCTCCTGAAGGGAGAGATTCAAAACACAGAGACAGCCTCCTGCTGGTCTTGGAGAGGCAAACAGCCATCTGTGGACTGACCACGGAGAGGCCAGCCTCTTGGGTCAAAGGTCCCAGTCCTACAACCAAAAGGAACTGAATTCTGTCAGCAACCTGAATAACCCTGGAGGGAGACCCCAGGCTTTGTGGGACTCTGAGCAGAGGACCCAGCTAAGCTGTGCTAAGACTCTGCCCCATAGAAACTGAAAAACATAAATATATGCTGTTTTAAGTCAATTAATTTGTTAATTTGTTAGGCAGTAATAATAAATTAATGCAGAAAATGATTACTGTGAACCTTAAGAGGATTGTTAAGTGGAACATAAAACAATCACATAAAAGAAGAATAAAATGGATATTAAATTAAGATTTCATGTTTCACTTATGGGAAGATGGGGTAGATATACTTTCCCCTATTCCTCCTGCTTAAACAGCCAAAAATCTTGGATATTTTATATAAAAGAAACATAAAATTTTGAAAGGTGGAGAGAGGAAGGCAGACTGGGAGGTGACATAGGGACCCAAGCCATGACACAGTGTTGAGTTCCCAGATTGTCTTTTTGCCTCATGCATTCAAGACATGGAGATGAAGAGGCTGGCAACTCAGAAGTGCTGACAGGTGCAGACATAAAAAGCTCTAGTGGAAGTCTGCTTTCCCTACTGAAAGGACCAGGAAAGGTGCAGCCTACTAAGAGAAAACTTTTTCCTAATACCTCTAACTCCAGCTTAACACTGCAAAAAAAAATGATGATCCTATTTCCACTCATATCAGCAAAGCTTGCCACATTCCTCTGATGTTGGAGTAGCTGCATGGGTGGGAGAAAACCAGCCCAAAGTCAGGTGGTCAGGATTGTGTTTGCAGCCCAATGTCTTCATCTGTGAAGTGATGGTGGTACTTCCAAACCTCTCAGCTTCCTAGGCTATTGTAACAATCTGTCATTGGATGTAAAGAGACTTAATAAAGAATATAAATATTTTTCAAAAAAACAAAAGAAACAAAAAACCTCACCAGGCTATGATGGAACCTTCCCCTCTCCCTCTGGGTTGGTTCAGAGAAGTCTGTGTAGAGAACTGGGACTTTCATCCACTCTCTTCACACAAACACTCCTTTGAAATAAACGAAAGAATGCTTAAAAAGGGAGGGACATACCATTTTCATTGTTTAGGAGGCTAAACATAGTAAAGATGTCAAATGTTCCTAAACTGACATTCAGGTTTAATCCAAATCTTATCAAATTCACCGTAAGCTTTTTTTGTAGGCATAAACAAGATTATTAATATTTAGACACATAAGAAATATTTGTATGTAGAAGCAAAATAAAAAGAATTACTAAACAATTTTGAAAAAGAATAAAGTGAAAGGAATCAGTTTACCCAATTTCAAGACTTGTTTTATAGCTATAGTAATCAGACTGTGGTATTGGTGGACACACAGAGCAATGGGACAGAGTTGTGAATCCAGAAACAGCCCCACACAAATATTCCCAACTGACTTTTGATAAAGGTGCAAAAGCAATTAAAAGATAGATTTTTTTAAACAAATGATGCTAGAAAAAGTGGACATCCATAGGAAATTAAAATGAACTTCAAACAAGTTCTAATACTTTCTCTAAAAATTAACTTAATATGGATCATGAATATAAGTGCAAAATTACAAGAAAAATTTGAAAAGAAATAGCAGAAAAATCTTGCAGATCTAGGGTTAGATATGACACCAAAAGCATTATCCATAAAAGGAAAAATTGGTAAATTGGATTTCATCAAAATCGAAAAACCCTGTTAAGAGTATGAAATGACAAGCTACAGAATGGGAGAAAAATATTCCCAACCCACACATCCAACAAAGAATTATTGTATATAAAATTAAGAACTCTCACAAATTAACAGTAATGAAACAATTCAAGTAGAAAATGGGCAAAAGACATCGAAAAACATTTTACTGAAGATGTCATGAGGACTTAAAGATGGTAAAATAAGCATGTGAAAGATGTTCAACACCATTAAGGAAATGTAAATTAAAACCACAATGAGACATCACTACATACCTATCAGATGGTTAAAATAAAAATACTGACACCACCCAGTGACTGCATTGGGGTATGGATGGGGACTTGATAATATGGGTAAATGTAGTAACCACATTGTTTTTTTCCTGTGAAACCTTCATAAGAGTGTATATCAATAATACCTTAATAAAAAAAAATACTCACACCACCAAATGGTGGTAGAGGATGTGGAGAAACTGGATCACTAATACACTGCTGTTGGGAATGTAAAATAGTAGAACCACTCCTGAAAAAGTGTGAAAGTTTCTTTATGTAGTAAATATGCAACTACCATAAAGCTCATTAACTGCACTCCTGGGCATTTATCCCAGAGAAATAAAAACTTATGTTCACACAAAACTTCTACAACAGTATTTATAGCAGCTTGATTTGTCACAGCCAAAAATGTAAACAGCCCACCTAATTTATTTAATTAGGTGATTAAATAAATGCACCTATTCACACCATGGATTGCTATTCAACAGTGAAGTGGATTGAACTGTTGGTACACACAACCACCTTGATGAGGGTCCTGAGAATTCTGTTAAGTGAAAACAGCAAATACGTAAGTTACATACTAAATGATTTCACTCACATAATATTCTAGAGATAGCAAATAGTAGAAATGTCAAACAAATGAATGGCGTCCAGAGATTAAGGAAAGGGTGGGTGTCAGCGCCCGCGCCGACCCGTGCACCCCGGTAGTGCACCCCGGCCTCAGACATGTATCTTCTGGGATCAGAATGCAGCAGCTGCTTTATTGAGTAGGGGCTAGGCTTATATTCCTACCGGGCTGAGAGGGCGGGGAATGGCACGCAAAAGTGGTGATTCTATGGGAAGCAATCCTGTCTCAGTTGGTGCACATGCGCAGTAGTCTCTGACCTAAGCAACGGACCGGAGTGGGAACACCTGGCGGGAATTAGTGGCGGAAAACTGACCAAGAAGAAGTAAACAACAAAATGGAGGATACCTAGCAAGAGGAAGTGGTTGCTATTTAGAGCAGCACCGCTTAGGTGGCTGGGTGGCAGGGCTCAGGAGGACTCAGAATGCCTCAGTGTGCAGCTCATGTCTCAGAGGCAGCCCTCCAGTGCCTCACAGGTGGGGGCAGGAGGAGACAAGTGTGGCTCTATAGGCAACCTAAGGGGCCTCGTGGGTCAGTGGCAGTATCTTGGTTGTATATTATACTAGAGTTTTGCAAATGACTACCACTGGGGGAACTGGATTAAAGATAAATGGGGTCTTCTTGTATTATTGCTTACAACTGCATTGGAAGCTATAATTACCTGAAAATAAAAAAAATTAAGAGCTTGTGATTCTTAAATGATAAGCCCCAAGTTGAGAGATGTTCTGAGTAACAATTCTCTCAGAGAATTAGATTACAGAATTTATACGGACCACCTTCTATGAAGCAGTAAGTATCTAATCAGGAGAAAACTTGGCAGAAGAACCAAGAATTTAAAAAATTCATCACATAGATGGTGTAACTCGGAGGGGAAAATATTTTCCCAGCCCCGGGCAAATTACCTTTGAAACCAAAATCAGCCAAAGGGAGAAATAAAGTGGCAGAACCTTGTATATTGCTTACAAGAAGTCATCCATTTCTGCTTGCCCATGTCTTTCATGACTCAGCTGCAAAAAAGGGACCCCACCCAACCTCTTCAGTCCAGATATGCCCTCTCATCCCCATGTAATCACTTATTGATATGGAGATGGGCTACTTCTCTCCACCCCTTGGAAACACCTATTGATGTGGAGATGAACTAAGGCCAACTAGAGATTCTAGAAATATTGCAATTTTACCCACAGCCCACCTCTCCAGAAATCTTGCATCACAATCTATTCATTCTCCATCTTCCACAATGGCCCCTGTGTGAGAAAACTGGGACACTGCAACCAAACTAATAACATACAATAACAACAGCAATAAAATCATGATAATCCTCAAGCTGGAGGATTCAGCTAGGACTGAAGTCCTATGCAGATTAAGTCCATGGCTTGCCCATTCCACAGGCAGTCAATAGCTGAATGAGTAAGGAGTTCAGAGTAATCATCATGCAGCAGCTGCAGCCAGGGGGTGGGTCCAGGCCACAGGGACTACAGAAGAAGAAAATAACACTAAGGACAGTAAGATACATTTTAATGACACCAGCATAGGCACATCTTGTCCATCAGGTAGGATGCATGCAAGAAAGTTATCCGGTGATAGGACAGAGGCAAGAATGGGATCTTGTCTTGCTCTAGTATACCAGATCTTCACCCCCCTTCCCTGTGGGAGCTACAGATGGGTCAATAGGGCTATGGGAGGTACATGCACTAGCCATAAAGATAAAACAAAACTTCCCTGTAAGATGCTCTTACCTCCTGGACATTTGGGATACATTACCATGATCTTTGGGGGCCACTCTGTTGTTACTCCAGAAACACACAGGAGGCCAGCTTCCAGGCCTTTTCCCCAAGATGCCAGAAGGGCCAGCCATCGCTGGTCCATTTGTTGAAATGTTCAGGGTCACGTCCACTCAACAGTGTCTCCAGAGTTTAATGCAGTTGGGGCTGGCAACAGGATGTTGCTCTGCTGGCCATATCCTGGCTTCAGTAACTCCTCTTTGGTTTGCACATACAGTTGTATAGGAGAGGCAGCAATGTGTGTTAGCAAATCCACAGGGCTCAAGGCTCCTTTTTTGGACTTCTCATTCAAATGCCATAGCACTGTGCATAATGAACTGAACAGCTCCATAGACAATTGGTGTCTGATTTCAGGCCACATTTCAACAAACCATTGTATCTCTCTATCATGCCTGACCTGGTAGGGTTATACAGTACATGAAACTTCTACTTTATTCCTAATTGCTACACCCATTCTTGTAATGCACATCCAGTAAGGTGGGTGCCTTGATCTCTCTGCCCCTTGGAAACACCTATTGATATGGAGATGCAATAAGGCCAGGTGAGAGATCTGGAAATATTGCAATTTTACTCAGAGATTGCCAATAAATATATGAAAAACTAATCAAACTTTTTAGTATTTGAGAAAATATGAATTATGATTATATTTTCCTTCTCCCATTTCACCCTCACCTCCACACAACTACTAATCTACTCTCTGTTTCATAGGTTTGCCTTCATTTCATATCTTTTTCTTTCAATATTTTCAGTCTCATCCCCTGCCTTTTTCTTTCTGTCCTTCAGATTGGATGGTCTTTTGATTTACCTTCAAGCTCACTGATGTTTTTTCTGCTGTCTCAAATCAGTCACTCAATCCCTCTGCAAAATTTTTCATTTTAATTATTGTACCTTTCAATTCCAGAATTTCCATTTGATTCTTTAAAATATATATTTGTATGTTCTTTATTGAGCTTCTATTTTCATGGATTTCTTGTCATCACCCTTGGTTCTCTTTTTCTAACAAGGTTTCCTTTTCATACTTTATGTATTTACAATAGCTACTTTGAAAGCTTTGATGAATACATTATCTAATGACACTGAGGACATTTCCTTTTGACTGCTTTTCTCCTGAGTATTTGGCAAACTTTTCTTTCTTTGCATGTGTCATAATTTTTGGTTGAGTATTGGACATGTTAGATAGCATTTTGTTACAACCCATATTCATGCATTTTTTTCTCCCTGACAATGTTTTATTCTTCTTGTTTTTGTTTTTGGTTACATGGCTGGACTAAATTATAAAGGCTATGTTCTTCCACAATGTACATTCTCATATCTCTGCTTAATGTTCTTCCACAATATACATTGTGTACATTTTCATATCTCTGCTTAATTTATTTTCCTTGATTTTTTTTTTAAGATTGGCTTTTCAGGGATATGTGATATGGAGCTTAATTTGTTGGAGGCGGGGCTGACAGACCTCAAACCCATAAGGCTTTTTCTCAGTGATGGATTCATTTGTGGGTAAACCCAGCTATTTTTAAGCCTGCCCCAAGTTTTACTTTCATTTTACTCCCTTCATCTTGTCTATAGTCTTCAACAACCAGGCTCCACTGGCCAGCCATATCTGTTGGCTTGGGTGCTTTCTAATCTCTGTTGGGTGTGCGCAAGCCATCAGTCAACTAGTATATATGTATAGCTTATCAGGCACCCAGTGGCCATCTCACCTTCCCAAACTTCCTTTTTAAGCCACAGCTCATCTGGGCCATTGCATGCCCCAAAGACAACTACAACCCAGGCAAGCTGCTAGTTCTCCCCATGTGTTTGCCACAGAGATCCTGAGTGTAGCTGACAATGCTTCAGGTCAAGAGAGTGCCCTCTACCAGTGCCATCAACGGGGCTGGTTTTCAGAGTGCCCTGGCCTGGTCCAACGCCCACTGGCAGCACTGCTGGGAAACGGATGGGAGGAACTCCAGGCGAGAATGCAAAAGACTCATGCTGTTCCAGCCTGAAATTCAATATTCTTTTCGGTTTGGTGTGTACCTTTGGTCAATTTCCAGTGTTGCATCCAGTGATTTTTTTTTGACAGTTTTAGCCACGTTAGAGTAACTTTTTGGAGAGAGAATTTTTTGATTTCCATATTCCACCATGCTGGGAAACAGAACTGGGAAGCAAGAATTTGATTACATGCTAAATTTTTAAAAACATTTGAAAATGAACAGAAGACATACCTTGAAAATGAGTCAGAAAATAAACTGCCTATGTGTCATTATTTAATATTTAACACACGTGTTGAGGAAAGATTCCAGTCAAAAGAGAGATCGAAATTTAGAATTCAAAAACGTCATGAAAGAAAAGACTTGCAGATCTTTCTTATCTTGTTCAGAAATCAGATTCAGAGATTTAATGTTATCATGGCCTGTCTCGTAGGTTATTTTTCTGGGGAGTTTTTGGGTTGTTGCCCTGTGGTGCTTCTTTCATACGGGTTTTATCTTTGGGTTGACTTTACCCCTTCCCTGGAACACTAGGTTCTGTTTTTCCTGTCGTGACCCTCACTTGTCAGTTCTGAAGCCCTCTCGCGTCCATTTAATACCGCAAATGGCGCTCTTCCTCAGCATGTTCTAAAAATGACAAGATTATTTGCATACTTGGCAGCTTGTACCAGGAGATTTAATTGTATAAAGATATTTAATTTTACTCTGCAGAAGTAAAATCAAATAAAACAACATAAAAGCCATTTTTACTTCTAATTAATTGGAATAATTTTCCTGCCTTTTAAGAGTTTCTATTAAATCACCTGAGTCACTTTAAAAAAAGGGACAAAATCTCCTAAAAGCCCATCTTTATATCTTTTCCTTCTGAGGTGTATGAATGTTCCTGTATTAACAGTACAATCTAGAATTTACATTCTCTGTTAAAGATTTTTTAAAGATTGCTGTGGAAGATTTCTGTTAACGATTTTGAATGGAAAACATCATTGGTAGGAAATATATTAAAATATTGGCAGCTTAAAAATCCCTGTCTGGCTTGCAGCCCATGCTTCAGTTCCCCATCCCCTCATTTAAGAACTTACTTATAAAAACCAGGAAAAGAAGAAAGTTCATAACATTGAAAAGTAGAAGCTATAAAATATTTTAAGGACCTGGGAGGAATTTACACCATTTATAGAGCTGAGTTGGAATTCACAGTCCACAGCTGATCTTGACAAATACTTCATGTCTGAATGATTTAAAGAATTTGTCTTCATAGACACAAAGACTAAAAACATATAATATTTAGAAACTTAAGCAATACAGTAGGTACTATCTAAAAAAGCACCTGTATTAATAATTTGCTTCCAGACTAGCCTTTAAGTACTAACAGGATTGTCATATATGTGGGCAGCATGACAATAATGGTGCATATGAAGCCAGGAGTAGAAAGAATCTTGGCAGGAAGTGTTTAGGAAAGGGCAAACCTGGGGACCGAGGTTTTGATTTGCACATATCCAACCTTCTTTGGACCAAAAAACACCATAAAGAATATAAAAAGTAATATAAAAATGTAAATCTAGGAAACAATATGTCCATGAATTCCAAGATTAATGATTACTTTGTAGGGGTCCCCTAGTCTACTCCCATGTGTGCTGTTTCTATGGAGAATTGGCATTTAGTCACACTTATGGCTGAGATGATTACCGAGAAAAGATAGTGAACATCAGCAAACGGGGAAGGTGCATGGGTAAAGCCAGAGGACACCAGCTGCCAGCTTTTAAGACTCTTTCCTAATAGAGTCACAGAAACCTTGCTAATCCCAAACAGCATAAAATTGTGACAGCACATGTGAAATGTTGGCTACCTAGTAAACTGGCTGGAGACTCAGTGCCCAAGGTTTTTATTGGTGCTGGTCCTGAGGGCACCCTCTGCCTAGTATGTACCAATATTCCAGACCCTCAGAAGGAAAGCAGGTGGGCAGCATAAACCACAGTCTTGTACAAACATTTTCAGTGCAGTGAGACACTCTCATAAGTTAGGGAATAGTGAGAAAACGCCTGAGTTTCCAGGTACCCGCCAATGGCCTCCCTTACAAGCAGGCCTCTCTAAGGGTTGCAGTCTCAAACCTGCTATTGTAACTCTTTTCTGCACAATGCACAATTTATATTTTAAGATGATTCTTCAGGTTAGTTTTAAAAAAGACAACTTTTTTATACAAGAATGATAAAACACATGGATAGACAATTAACAAATTTTAAATATACCAATGTCTAGTACATGTATGGAAATATTTCCATCTTGCCAGAAATAAGAGGTATGTAAATCAAACGTTTCAAATTAGATTTTTTTAAAACATGATACTCCCTAGTGTTGCTAATAGTGCTGGGAAATTTGTACTTCCATGAACTACTTCTAGGAGTATAAATCAGTATGATTTTCTTGTATGTCTCTTTCTCTGTCATGATAGATAGAGAGATATGGGCATGGATATGCATATGGATATTGCTATAGATTAAGGTAAGAAGATATACATATAGATGTAATTTTTCTACTTTTGGAACATTGAAATTCACTTTAAATTATACTAAAGAAATAATTAGGTATTCCAAAAAATCCTGGACTAAGAATATTCACTACACTATGTATAATATTAAAAATTAAAAATAACCCAAATGACCTACATTGAAGAAATAGACTACATCTATATAATTCACTACTATGTAGCCATTAAAATCATGTTGTAGAATAATTATCTTCATAAGAAAAAAAGCTATCAAAAAAATGAAAGACTGTAGCACAATTGCCACAATGGGTGATTAGAATAAGGGGTCAAAAGAGCTTAAAATTGGAAGGTAATCAAGAATAATATGTGACAAAGGATAATTGCATATTAGTTTGGATGAAGTGAATGAAATGTCTACATGTTTTTGAAAAAGTTTTTATCCATTTTTTCTGTAGTTAAATATATGTAACATAAAATTTACCACTTTAACTTCTTGTAGGTCCGCATTAAGCGGTATTAAGTACATTCATAATGTTGTGTAATCATCACCACCACCCATTCCTAGAATTTCTTCATCATCCCAAACAGAAACTACCCATTCAACAATAATTCCTCATTCCTCCCTCTTCCCAACCCCTGGCAATCTCTGTTCAGCTGTATGTCTCTATAAATTTGCCTTTTCTAGGTACCTTATTTAAATGGAAGTACCTGATATTAAGCTTCTGACTGCATAGTTGTCCACTTCCAGTGTCCATCTTGAGTAAACATAGTGCCAGCTGCATGCTACAGTTACTAGTAAAACAACTAGATAAGAAACCAGGCCTTCCCCCACCCATCAGTTCCCCTTTTAGAAAGCCTTGGGTGACCTAGATAACTGACCTTTTGAAAGACCCTGCTTTTCCTTCCCCATACCCTAATTCCTGTCATTGTGTTTTAAATTTACCAATCGAGAGTGAACCCATGAAATTCTAGACACTCCACATTCAGACTCCAGTGAAGGAGAACCCCTGGACTGTGCTCCCTCCTTCTCTCTTTACCCATGACCTTTCTCAGTGGCCTTTGGACATGCTGTGTGTGACTTGTGGGTAATTAATCTTGTGTTTCAAGTTCCCTGATGGTTGTTGCAGAGTTGTGTCCTGCATTCATAACAAGCACAGGGCAGTCCAGCTACATTGCTGGCTCTGGTTGAGGAAGGGTCTGTGGGGGCTTGCCACAGTGGTATGGACCCATGTGAGTGCTTTAGGCATGACTGCTGATGACATTACTGTCAAGAAGTTGACACTGACACAAGGCTTATGTTATCAAAATCACACAATATTTGTCCTTTTGTGTCTGGTGTATTTCATTTAGAATAATGTTCCAAGGTTCCTCCATGTTTTGTCATGTCTCAGAGTTTCATTCTTTTTAAAGGCTGAATAATATTCCAATTTAAGTATATTTCACATTTTATTTATATTTCATCTGTTGATTCCACCTTTTGCTATTGTTAATAATAATTCTGTGACAAGTTCATATATTAGAAAAGAGGAAAGATCTAAGTCTGTATGGAAGTTTTCATCTTTGTTTCTTAAGAAACTAGAAAAAGTAGAATAAATTAAATCAAAGTGAGCAGAAATAAAAAAAAGAATTAGAGCTGAAATCAACAACACTGATGACAGGAAATCAATAGAGTAAATCAACAAAACTCAAAGATGCTACTTTAAAAATATCAGTGACACTGACAAGTTTCTAGCCAGGCTAACTGAGAGGATACAAATCACTAACAACAGAAATGAAAGAGGGGGCATCAAGACAGACCCTGTAAATATTAATATGTATACATAATAAAGGAATACTATGAACAACTTTATGCCCACAAATTTGATAATCTAGATTAAATAGACCAATGTCATGAAAGGTAATCTTCCAAAACACACAAGAAGGAACAGAAATGGTTAGAAATAGAAATAGTTCTGAATACAACTGTATCTATTAGAGAAATTGAATCAATAATTACTAACCTTCCAAAACAGAAAGCACCAAGGTCAGATGGGTTCGCTGGTGAATTCTACCAAACGTTTAAGGAATGCACAAAGTTATACTCACTTTGGAATACTGCATCATGGTTTCCTACAAAACTAAGTATACTCTTAACCATAAAAGCCAGCAATCACACTCCTTGGTATTTACCCAAAGGAGTAATGTCTGTTCAAAAATACTGCATGCAGACATTAGTAGTAGCTTTATTCATAACTGCCAAAACTTGGAAGCAAGCAAGATGTCCTTCAGTAGGTGAATAGATAAACTGTGGTACATCCAGACAATGGAATATTATTTGGCAATAAAAAGAAATGAGCTATGAAGCCATGAAAAGATAAGGAGAAGCCTTAAATGCATAGTGCTTAGTAAAAGAACTCAGTCTGAAAAGGTTATGATACTTCTGATTCCAACTATATGACATTCTGGAAAAGAAAAAACTAAATTTTGGAGACAGTAAAAAGATCAATAGTTGCCAGAAGTAGGGGGAGATAATCTTACTTCTTTTCCTACTTGTAAGCCTTTTCCTGTCTAATTGTTTTGGCTAGAACTTCTAAAACTGTTAGATAGAGGTAGTGAAAGCAGGAATCTTAATTTTGTTTCTGATTTTAGGGGAAAAACCTTTGGTCTTTCACCATTGAGTCTGATGTTAGCTAAGAGTTATTTACATATGGCCCTTATTATTTTGAGGATGTTCCCTTATTTTTCTAGTTAATTCAGTTTTTATAATGAGAAACTGTGGAATTTTATTAAATGAACTTTTTCATCTGTTGAAATGACCATGTGATTTTTTTCCCCTTTATTCTAAGAATGTGATATATTACACCGATTTTCATTTTTGAGCCATCCTTGCAAACTAGTAATAAATCCCATTGGTCATGGTTTATAATTGTTTTAATATGTTGCTGAATTTGGTTTGTTAGTAATTTTGTCCAGGATTTAGACATCAATATTTATAAGAGATATTGGTGTGTACTCTTCTTTTCTTGTAGTATCTTTGTCTGGCTTTGGTAGAGCGATAATGCTGTTCTCAAGGGTTTGGAAGTTCTTCTTTCTCCAGTTTTTTTGTATGTGTTTGAGAAGGACTGGTTTTACTTCATTATTAAATGTTTTGTAGAACTCACCATTAAAGGTATTTGGTCCAAGACTTTTGTTTGTAAAGAGGTTTGTGATTCAGATTCAATCTCCTTCCTAGTTATAGGTCTATTGAGATATTCTACTTCTTCAGAATTCAGTTCTGGTAAACTGTGTGTTTGGTAGATTTTATGTGGGTTGTCAGATTTGTTGATGTATAACTATTCATAGTACTTATAATGTTTTTATTTTTGTAAAATTTGTAGTAATATCCCGCTTACATTTCTGAATTGATTAATTTGAGTCTTTTTTTTTTTTTTGGTCCACCTAGCTAAAGCCATGTCAATTTTTAAAATCGTTTCAAAGAACCAATTTTTGGTTTCATTGATTTTCTCTATTGTTTTTCCATTCTGGATTATATTTTTCGCCATTCTAATCTTTATTTCCTTCCTTCTGCTAGCTTTGTGTTTAGTTTGCTTTTATTTTTCTAGTTCCTTAAGATGTAAAGTTAGGTCATTGATTTGAGATCTTCTTGTGTATTGTACAAGTTTAAGCTATAAATTTACTTATTAGCACACTTTCACTGCATTCCATAAGGATTGGTAGTTCTTGTTTTCATTTCCCCAAGGTATTTGCTAATTTCTCTTGTGTTTTTTCTTTGACCCATTGGTTTGCTTAACCATTATTTGACCCATTGTGTTGTTTAATTTTCCCATATTTGTGAATTTTCCTTTTTTTCTCCTCTTAATGATTTTTAGTTTAATTCCATTGTGATCTGATAGAATACAAGACTAACTTTGATTTTAATCTTCTTCTATATATTCAGACTTGTTTTGTGGCCTCACAAGTGGTCTATCTTGGAGAATGTTCTATGTGCCCTTGAGAAAAATGTGTATTCTATCATTGAGTGAGGGGTCTGTATTTGTTGGGTCCAAATGTTATTCAAGTCCTCTGTTTCCTTTTGCTCTTATGCCTGGTTGTTCTATCCATTATTGTAAGTGAGATATTGATGTCTCCAAGTTACTGTAGAACTGCTTACTTGTCCCATCAGTTCTGTCAGTGTTTAGATCATATATTTTGGAACTCTGATGTTCACTGTATGTATGCTTTTTTTTTTATTGTTTCTTATGCCTTCTTGGTGAATTGACCTTTCTGTCAACATGTAGTGTCCTATTTGTCTCTTGTAGCCGTTTTACACTTAATGTCTATTTTGTCGGATATTAGTATAGCCATTGCATTACTCTCTTGATTACTATTTGCATGGAATTTCTTCTTCTGTGCTTTCATATTCAGCCTGTGTCTCTAAGTCTAGAATGATTCCATTGTAGACAGCATATATTTGGATCATATATTTTAAAATTTTTTGCTAGTTTTCTGCCTCTTGAGAGAGTTTAATACATTTACATTTAAAGTAATATTGATAGACTCATAGACACTGAGAAATGATTCATGGTTATCATGGGGGAGGTGTTGTAGGTGGGTGGAGAGGGTGAGGGACATAAAAGGGCACAAAAATTCTCAATCGCAATATAAGTTTGTCATGGGGTGGTAGTACAGCATGAAGAATATAGCCAATGATTTTGTAATATCTTCGTATGTTGACAGACAGTAACTATACTAATGGGATTGAGGATTTAATAATTTGGGTAACTGTTGAATCACTGTGTTGTATATTTGAAACCAATGTAAGATTGTATATAAGTGATATGTCAATAAAAGAAAAACTAGTTGCTGATAAGGAAGGACTTCTGCCATTCTATGGTTTTCTGTATTACTCTAATAGTCTTTTTGAATCTTATTTCTTACATTCCTGTCTTCTTTTCTGTTTACTTGATTTTTTTGTAGTGACATGCTTTGACTCCCTTCTATGGATATTTTCCTTCTGGTTAATATGGAGATTACATATAAAATTGTAAAGTTATACCAATCTAAATTGAATTGATACCATCTTAATTTCAATCACATATAAAAATTCTACTGTTACATAGCTTCAACCCACTCCTTTTATGATATTGATATCACAAACTATATCTTCATACATTGTGTGCCCAAAGGCATAGATTTATGATTATTTTTTATAGATTTATCTTTTAAGTAATGCACGAAGTAAAATGCAAAGAGTTACAAAGGAAAATTATAGTAGTACTCATTTTATATTGCCTATGTATTTACCTTTACTGGAGATATTTATATTCCCATATACTGCAAGTTATTGTCTAGCCTCCTTTCATTTCAACCTGAAGTACTCCCTTTACTATTTTGTGTAGGGTAGGTTTAGTAGTAAACCTGAACTCAACTCAATTTTTGTTAATCTGGGAATATCTTAATTTCTTCATCGTTTTTGAAGGACTATTTTGTCAGATATTGGGTTCTCAGATGACATCTTTTTTCCATCTCTTTAAATATGTCATCCATCTGCTTTTGACCTCAAAGATGATTTCTGATGAGAAATCTGCTAATAATTTTACTGGGGATTCCTTATATATTACAAGTCACTTCTTTCTTGCAGTTTTTAGGACACTCTCTTTGTCTTTGTCTTTTGACATGTCAAGCGTAGTGTTGCTTAGTGCAAGTTTCTTGGGGGGATTATTGAGCTTTGTAGATTCATGCAAGTGAACAAATTTGAGAAGTTTTTCATCATTTCTTCGAATAACCTTTTGTCTTTTTCTGTTTCCCTCTTCTGGGACTACCATAATGGGTATATTGATCTACTTTATAGTGTCTCACAAGTCCCTTTGGCTTTGTTCATTTTGGTTTATTCTGTGTTTTCTGTTTCTCAGACTTGATAATTTCAATTGCCTATCTTCAAGTTAACTGGCTCTTTCTTCCTCATTCTTCTGTTGAACCCCTATAGTATTTTTTCATTGTAGTTATAATTTCAGGTTCTTTTTAATAACTTGTATGTCTGTTTATATTCTCAATTCCTTAATATGTTGTCTTCCTTATTTCCTCTATTTCTCTGCCCATATTTTACCTTAGCTCTTTGAACATATTTAAGATATTGTTTTAAAGTCTCTTTCTAATATATATGGTACCAATAGGCTTCTTCAGGCATGGTTTCTTTCAATTTAATTAATTTTAAAGTTTTGAGTGAGTCATCTTATCCTTTTTCTTTGTATGTTTTGTGATTTTTTAGTCAAAAATTGGACTCTACTATTACATTCTGGTAATTCTGGAAATCAGGTTCTCCCTGTTTCCTAGGATTTGCTTTGTTGTTGCTGTTTTTGGTAATTGATGGTTACAGAAGTCCATCAATCCAAAA
The DNA here is from genome assembly GCA_029783875.1 of Phataginus tricuspis. Taxonomy (NCBI): domain Eukaryota; kingdom Metazoa; phylum Chordata; class Mammalia; order Pholidota; family Manidae; genus Phataginus; species Phataginus tricuspis. The sequence continues at coordinate 16,181,211 of JAQQAC010012171.1, read as the reverse complement.
GTCCATTTGAGACTTTTCCAGACTATTTTTACAAAGACTGTTTCTCGTCCTGTGTGATCATTGAAGTTTCTGTTTCTTTCGCTCATGTTTAGCTAATGTTTTGAAAGAGATTTTCTTGAATGCCAGGAGCTGAAATAAATAAACAAAAAACACCAAAGAATAAAAAAAAACAGTCAACTTTCCAGTCCTTGAAGATTGACTGTGCTGGGACATTCCTTAATCACTCAGGGAAGCTTGCTCTGAAGTTAGGGATTACCCAAAGCTGAAAGCTGAAAGTCTTCCCAGTACTTTCCTGAACATGTCTTCTAAGGTCATGCAAGTGGTTTTCTAAATTACTCTGTGTACTTGGATGTCTTTGAGTGTCCTAAATATTTCCCAGAGTATCTTGTCTCTTTTCTGGGCTTCTGATGGCCTGTTATATATCCACTCATCATCTCTTGCCCCAGGTTTTTGTGAGATGTAGTGACCTTGTAGCTTTTGCAAACATTGCTTTTCACCTTTCCTGCTTACATTCCAAGTCATGAAACAGAGGTGAGTACCTTGTGTCATTCCTTCAGGTATCCCCAGACAATTTAGAACCGGTGTGCACAATAATTTGTAAATAACATCTGCTTTGGTGTCTCTGGTTCAAGGGAAGGGTAAATCTGGGGACTGGGTTGCCATCTACTCAAGGCCAAGATCACCACTGCACTGGGAAGGGTGTGGCGCAAGGATGAGTAACAGTGCCACAAAACCTACCTACCACTTGAAGATGGCTTTTCTTGACAGGGCATTTGCATGCTCACTATGAACCTTTGACTGTTGTCCAGAGTACTTACACAGTTGGTTCAGACAAATTGTTTTTTTGGTTGTTTCTGCGGGGGACTGAGAGCTTGGTTTCCTAGCCCACATTTTGTTGCTCTGAAAATTATTATAAATAACTTTAAAACATATGACATAGCATATATCAAAATAACTTTTTATAGTATTTAAATTATGTGGGTGCACAAATAGAACAAACAAAAATGAAAACAAAAACAAACCTCTGCTGCCTCCTTTTCCCAGTGCGGAAAATGGAGAGAAAATATAAACAACCGTCAAACTTCCCAATATGTCATGGATAATTCTATTAAAAAATGCAGGAAAAAGGAATTATTAGAAAATTGGAATAAAAAGACATACAAAATCCCATTTTTTATTAGACCCCATAACTATAAAATTACTCTCATATTGCTATAGAAGTTTCTAAATGGTTCTTCTCAATTTCTTTTACTGACCAGTAACTACTGTTGCTCAGCCTGACATTGGTCAGCAGACCACAGTTCGACTAGTCTAGATTAATGATTATCTGTCCTCTGAATTAGAAAGACTCATAAGAGCAAAAGAAGAAATTACTAAGATTACTAAGATTGTTTTGACTAAATAAAATACGAAAATCATCCATATATGAAATCATCCAAACACTGAAGGCAAAGAATCATTTAGAAAATGATTTGCCTCAAATATTGTGAAAAGTTAATAACTACATACTAATTTATAAAGAATTCATGAAAAAGAGAAGTAAACCAGTAAGATCCTAACTGTTAATTGAACAAAGAACCATGTACAAACTGTAAAACTCAAATTGGTAATGAAAGTGGGAAGCATATCATTTCCTTGGAAGAGAAAAATTATCAATCCCAATAAAACCTAGATAGAACTGTTGGATGTAAAATTATAAAAAAAGTTATTGTCCTAACAATTTAGAGAGTAGGTCAAAGATGTGTGTTGAGAGATCAATACCTAATGGTTACAGGAGAAAAACAACTCACATTAAGCAAGACTCTAAATTTCTAAGGCATGAGGGTGCTCAAGAACCCTTTTTGCTGAAAGTGGTGTCTATCCCAGTTAAGAGCTTGGGTTCTGAAAGTGAACTGTCAGGAGTTGAGTTCCAGCTGTAAAACGTACTGCCTGCGTGATCTTGAGCAAGTTAGTTTTCTGTTCCTCCCCTTCTCCATTTACAGAGAAGTGATAATAATTCATATTTCATAGTCTGTTGCGAAGACTAAGGAGGGAATGCATATAAAAACATGCTCGATAGATACAAAACACTTGATAACTATTAACCATGATTATTATGAAATATCTCCACTTGTAAGTATAAGTATGCAAGGTTTGTTAAAGTAAAAAGGCCTGTGGGCTAGAATGGTTCTTTACTCATTTTGACTCAAATTAAAAAGCACCATGTAGATGAGAGAGATAGAAAGGACCAGATGGAGAAAAGTAGTCTTGGTTATGTTCTATCTACATTCTGGTTCCTCAGCTCTGGGCTTCACATGGTGACTGTATCCCCGAAGATCGCTTCTCTAAGAATGCATTTTTTACAAATGTTATTCAATAGTCACACTCTTACTCTTCTCAAAGGAGGAGTATTAGAGCTGGGAATGGTACCTTCTAGCCAGATCCTGAAGCTCCAGGAGGGGACACCTATGTGTAGGAGAGGTTGTGGATTCTTGCAAAGCTGGCTCCTGACTTTGGATCGTGACAGTCTGTTTTTCCTCAGGAATGGTGAAGTCAATGAAGAGATCACATCTAGATTGGAGCTTTATTAATGACTATTAACTGTCTTTTCAATACTTTTAAAATACATCCCACATTTTCAGCTGTTCACCTGTTATTATAAGAAAAAAAAAGTGAAACAATGACATAATGATAAAGGCACACTTAGAGAAATTTCTACATCTGACTTTTTAAAACCCATCCCTTCTCACTTGGCCTGCAAGGACATTCAACATGTAGAACCTGGAGATCTTTCACAGATCCCTTCCTCCACCCTCAACCCCATTGGAACCACTGAAACCCAGAAGTTCCTGGCCATCTGGGAGGTACATCTTGAAAGTCTTATCATCACTATATGCTTGTCCCGGCAAGGACACTCCTCTCAGCTTCTTTCCTATTGCACACAGAATTAGTGACAGCAATCTCACAGGTTTTCCAATCCATACTGCCATCCTCCAAAGAGAAACTGCTTTGAAAAATATGCATGTTTGAAGAAAAGGGTCCAGCTTTGAGGCCAGGTTCCATTTGCAGTAACCAGCAGGCTTTGTTATGGGGATGGGGAAACTATGAGAACTACATATTCAACTGGAGTGAAAAATTGCAGATTTTTAACCCAGACTCACCCACTTTTATTTAGATTCTATGATTACATCTGTGATTTCCAACTACAACCTGTTTTTTTGACTCAGTTTCTCAACTTGGTTGTCTGTCCTCTGAATCTACCTTGAAATGGCTTTCAGCCTCTTTGTGTCAACCCTGACCCCTGCTTTTGAAGCACATCCTTAAAGGATTTGGTGCAAGTTTGATACACAGTATTACTATAGTTACGAGCTGGGATTATGGCTCATCTCTACCTGCTCACTCGGAGGACAAGATGATTTTCTTATTGCTATACCACTATTCACAATCATTGCAGAAACACTTCCAAATAATGCATAAAATCTCTTGTCAGGAAACTGTAATGGCATTTATCAAGAGTATTAAGAGAAAAAGAAATTAAATTACAGAAGAATCTTCTGATTCAAAAAATTATCTGAAGACACGTGCATGAGTAGATTACACTGAAAGCCTGGCCCACTTCCATTCACTAGTTATCACAGTGGGGACAACATGACTTTAAGCTATGATAACATCCCTGTAGGTGTGATGAATTTATCTGTGATAGGCCAGCTGAGATTTCATGGTCTGAAGAGTTATGCATTTATCAGTTTTGTTCAATTGTTTTCAACAAAGTGACTCAATCATATTGTTCATGTCATTCAGGGGGAAAAAAATTAAATGGTCTAAAATTAGCTTGTGTGCTAACTCCAGGCAATTGGTTTTTGTCCAGATGCAATTTCCTATCTGCTGATAGATTCTTGTTATAAAACTTAGAACCCATTTTTGATAAGTCACAGCCTATTAGCCATGTGTTTGTTACCTATCTTTCTTTGTATAATGTAAGGATTTGATTTTCATGATATTTATCTAAAAATGTCTTACATGTATTAAGAAATAACAGCAAATGCGATCAGCACCTTACATTAGAGCAATCATTTTCATGAACATATGTTGAAGGACAAAAATGATTAAAACACAGGAGCTTCATATAAAATTAAAAGGCACAGAGAAAAGCACAAAAATAGCTTCCCATAATTAATGCATTATAGAAGAGGCAATCTTCTTGTATTACAAAACATATGAGCAATCAGCACAGCTCTATGGATATCAACAGAAATATGAATGCTCTGCAAGTGTGTAACACATGGCAAATTATCAGGGAGTTTTTGCCTTTGCTTGTGGATTCCAATAGTGACAACAGAGTTTGCTATGTCCTCCAACCAACCTCAGAGTAACAAAGGGCAATGAAGAAAAGACAACACTAAACTGATTAAATGACTGATCATAGGTGGCTTGTAGTTGAATTTCCCATCAATTGGAGACATCACTCTGGGTATTATCCTTGGTGGTGGTTGTCCACATTTTATGCATCTTAGCATCCCTAGATCTTAACACAGTATTTACATGTATTTGGCAGATTTAATTTAAATTTTTTCTAAATATAAACATCTTCAGCAGTATAGAACATTTTGAAAATACAGAAATTATAAGGAATAAAATAGATCTGATCACAATCCCACTCCTTTGTTATAAAACTGTGAGCACTTTATTATGTTAGCATTTTTGATGAATAAATGAGTGCGTGCACATGCACACACTTGTAAATACATAATTGGGTTGTGCTCCATATGTCTTCTGAATCTTTTCATTTAATTTTTATCACTGTAATACTCATACATTTTTAAAAAGTCAAGTTGAATTGCTAGGCTTACAAAGAAAAACGGTGTCTCTTAATTCATTCCTTCCCACTCTTGATTCCTGCTCCTTGGTCACTGCTACATTCAACACTTGTAGCTGTTTCTTCTGATATTTAACTCTATATTCTTATATAGCATACTTATACTACTCTGGCACAGTTATTCAGCTTTTAGTTTTGCCAGCTTCCTTCCTACTAAGAGATTATTTAATTTTCTTCTTTTCCTCACCACCACACACACCATCTCTCCATGTCTAAAAACAATCACATGTGGCCTTTATGGACATTAATATTGCTATTATATTAGTTTTTCTAATATGAAACATGTGTGCCATTAGGTTTTTGTTGTGTGACCTTTTTCAGTTTGTTTTCTTTAATAACTTTTGGGTGTTTGCCTATATTTTTATTCATATATTTTCTCCTATCTTACTTTGAAGTTATGTTTTCCAAATAGAGGGGTAGTTTAGCAATTTAGTATTATTCTATTTTGTTTAATAGTAAATACAATTGCCACCTGTTTCCTAAGTGCTTCAGGGGAATGAGAAATTATGTAACACTGGCATTAATGGAAAAATCTAAAATTAGGCAATTTTCAAAATCCTCTTACACATCTGGATTATATTTTATTTTAATTCAATGAAAAGGAGTGAGGGGTCTGTTTTAGTAACATAGTTCTATAGCGTTATTGCCTATTTCTTGAAATTTTATAATACAAGTTCACTATACTTGGATCTAAATGTGATTACTGAAATCTTTTCAACACATACAGGCTCTTCTTAATGATGTGTGAACATTTATTAATTAAAAGTCTTGTTTAATATTCACTCTTGAGAATTCAGGCCTGTCTAAAATTTTTCCATTAGTAATTGATTTTGATCCACATTGTTTTTCTATGTTGTGTCTCTGCCAGTCACAGAAGGATATTTAAACCAGACTTAATAAGACCCAGTAGGATATTTAAAACATACATATATTTTAATTAACATACTGTAAAATAAACTTTCTTTTTCTTTTGCTATAGTAGGTTTTTAAATGGTAAATCCTAACTTCTTGATAGTTAGGATTATAGTTGATAGGTCGATAAAAAGCATAACATATGTAAAAAGCATTACTATTTAGAATCAGGTAACAAGGAGAATATTTCCTACAAAACTATGTGGAACACAGTAAAATTTGTAGTTACAAGAAATTTTATACTGTTAAATACCTTTATTATTAAAGAAGAAAAAGCAAACAAGGTAAATAAATAATAAAAATAAATTTTGAGAACAGATTTGGAAGGAGGTGGCAGGATAGGAGGTCACTGTGATAACGTCCTTCCACATACACACTGAGGAAGCAGCTACATATAATAAAACTAACTCTGAAAATGACCTGAAGACCACAGAACAGACCTTTCACAACTGACAAAGAGAAGACCACACTGATATGGGTAAAGGGCACAGCTGTGATTGATCTCGTCTAAGCCCTTCCCCAATGCCATCCCACAAGTTGGAGGGAGAGTTAAATGGAATGGTGAGGAGAAGAACCTCAGGAACCCAGCATATCTGGCCTTGGGTATCTGCTCTGGGAAGAGAAGTTCTCGTTGCATTGGGCTTTGAGGATTAAGGGGGGCTGGACACCAGGGAGAGTTGGAGGGCTGTGGAGGACTGAATCTTTGTTTGTGGAGGACCAGCATGGTTGGTTGATCCCTCAGAGACCCAACACAGAGACAGAACTTTGAAAGGAGATTTGATAGTTTTGGAAGTGTGCCAAAGGGGTGGGAGTTTCAGGGGGTTCTCTCTGGAGGAGAAAAGGCTGGCAGATGTCACTATCTCAGTCTTCCCTCAGTGAACTGGCCAGATCCTGTTGGAGACAGCTCTTACTTTACACCTGCCCCTCTTGTTCAGGCTTTATTCCTCTGCAGACCTACGCCTCCCAACATACCCAGCCCAGCAGTAGTTGGCTGGTGCCAGGCAGATGGAGGGCCACACCCATAGCGCATGGCATAAGAGCTAGCAGTGGGGTTTGGGATAAGGTGGGTCCCACACACAATGCACCAACAGTTCCAGCTCAGTCACAAAAGGGAAAACCACTGGGGCATCTGGATCTGTATAAAAGGGATTTTTGTGCTTCTGGGCACCACAGTTTGATACTACACAAGGCCACTCTTTCAAGACCAGGAGGCATGGCTGAACTATCTAATACAGAGAAGCAAATACCAGAGAGCCAGACAAGAACAAAACAAAACACCAGAAAATGTGTTAAGTGAAATGAAGACAAGCAATCTTATTGTTAAAGAATTCATTGTAATGATCACAGAGATGCTCAGTGAACTTGGGAAAAAATAAATGATCTCAGGGAGGACTTCAGCAAAGAGACAGAAAATATAAAAATGGGCCAGTCAGAGCTGAATAATACAAACCAAAATGAAAAATATAATAGAGGGAAAGAATGAATCAGCAAGCTGGGAGATGGTAATGAAAAGTAACCAAGCTGAGGAACAAAGAGAAAAAAGAATATTTAAAAATGAAAAGATAATAAGAGAGCTCTGTGACAATGCCACAGGAAACTATTTGCCTTATAGGGCTCCCAGAAGAGGAGAGAGAAAGGGTTAGAAAGTGTATTTGAAGAAATAATAGCTGAGAACTCCAATCTGGAGAAGAAAATAGACATCCAGATCTTGGAAGCACAGAGAAACACTAACATGATGAATCCAAGGAGTCCATACCAAGACTCCTAGCAATTAAAATGGCAAAGATTAATGATTAAGAGAGAATCTTAAAAGCAGCAAGAGAAAATCAGAGAGTTACCTATAAGGGAAACTCCATGAGGCTATCAGCAACATTTTTAGCAGAAACTTTACAAGCCAGAAGGAATTTCCATGAACTAGTCAAAGGGCTGAAATGAAAAATATATAACCAACAGTACTCTACCCAGCAAGTTTATCTTTCAGAATTGAAGGAGAGATTAAAAGTTTTCCAGGCAAACAATGGTTAATAGAATTCATCACCAGTAAATGAGCCTTACAGGATATGTTAAGTGAACTTCTTCAGGTGGAACTTTTTCTAATTTAGATGATTTTATCAGTGAAAACAAACCTACAGTAAAGGCAGTAGACCAGTCACAAGTTCAAAAAAAAAGGGAAAAATTATATAAAATATTAGTCAAGGAATACACAAAATAAAAGGATGTAAATTAGAAATCACATAAATTAGGAGGAGAAATAATAACAAAAATACTATTTTTAGAATAATAATATCCTAAAAGTGTACAATATTAATTTACCATTAATCTAACATAAATTGTTTTGTATCTATACAAACCAAAAGCCTCTATTAGATACACAGAAATAAAGAGAAAGGAATCCAAGCATAACACTAAAGAAAATCAAATCATAAGAGAACAGAGAAAGAGAAGAAGAAAAGAATGGAGAAGAACTACAAAAACAATCAGAAAACAATCAACAAAATGGCAATAAGTCCACATCTATCAATATTTACTTTAAATTCAAATGTACTGAATGCTCCATTGAAATGACAGGGTGGTTGTATGAATAAAAAAACAAGACCCATCTATATACCTCCTGCAAGAGATTTACTACAGACTCAAAGACACATATAGACTAAAAGTGAAGGGATGGAAAAAGATATTCTGCACAAATAGAAGTGATAAAAAAACAAGAGTAACAATACTTATATCAGACAAAATAGACTTTAAAACAAAGAAAATAACAAGACACAAAGAAGGACATTACATAGTGATAATGAGGTCAGTCCAACAAGAGGACACGATAACTGTAAATATCTATTGATTCAACATAGGAGCACTTAAATATATAGAACAAATGCTAACAGACCTAAAGGGGGAAGTAGACAGCAACTCAAACATATTAGGAGACTTTAACACCCCATTTACATCAATGGATAGATCATTCAAACAGAAAATAAATAAGGAAACAGGCACTGAACAACACATTAGACTAGATAGACTTAACAGGTATATACAGAACATTCCAGCAGCAAGATACACATTCTTCTCAAGTGCACATGGGACATTCTCCAGAATAGATCACATATTAGGACACAAAAAGAGCCTCAATAAATTAAAAAGATTGACATTGTATCAAGCATCTTTTCAAATCACAATGGTGTGAAGCTAGAAATCAATTACATAAAGAAAACAACAACAACACCCCACAAACACATGGAGGCTAAACAATATGCTTGTAAATAATCAATGGATCAATGAACCAATCAAAGAGGAAAACCAACTACATGGAGACAAATGAAAAAAACATACAACAGTTTAAAATGTGTGGGAGCTGCAAAAGTGGTTCTAACAGGAATGTACATAGCAATATACCTCAAGAACAAGAACAATCCCAAATTAACAGTGTAAATTGACATCTAAAGAAACTAGAAAAAGAAGAACAAAGTTAGTAGAAGGAAGGACATAATAAAGATCAGATCAGAAATAAATAAAATAGAAAAGAATAAAACAATAGAAAAAAATCAGTGAAGCCAAGGCCTGGTTCTTTGAGAAGATAAACAAAATAGACAAACCCCTAGCCAAATTTATCAAAAAAAAAAAAAAGAGGGAGTACACAGACAAAATCAGAAAGGAGAAAGGAGAAAAACTTACACTATAGAAATTCAAAGAATTATAAGAATTTTATGAAAAAATACATACCAATAAATTGGACAACCTAGAAGAAATGGATAAATTCCTAGAACAATGCAGTCATACAAGAATGATCCAGGAAGAAAGAGGAAATCTGAACAGACCAATTGCTAGTAACAACAATTAATTGATAATCAAAAACTTCCATCAAACAAAAGTCTAGCATCAGGTGACTTCATGGGTAAATTATACCAAACACTTAAAGAAGAGAAAATACCCATACTTCTTAAAGTATTC
>JAQQAC010012171.1:16145187-16170999 GCA_029783875.1 Phataginus tricuspis | reverse complement strand
AAAAAAAAAAAAGGAAAATAGAAAATGCTTAGATCTGAAAGATTTTCAAAATACTTTTTTATTAAACCTTGTGGGATGCTAGTATCAAGAAGACCAGAAGTAACCAATGTTGGTAAGGAGGTAGAGAAAAGGGAACTTTCATGCACATTGTTAGGGGGTTTGTAAATTTGTGCAGCCACTATGGAAAACAGTATGGCGTTTCCTCAAAAAATTAAAAATAGCAATACCATATGACCCAGTAATTCCAATTCTGAGAATTTACCAAAAGAAAAAAAAGTCAATTCAGAAAATATGTTTATTGTTTATTGCAGCATTATTTACAAAAGCCAAGATATGAAGGCAACCTGTGTCTATTAATAGGTGAACTGATAAAGAAGTGGTGTTGCACATATACAATGGAATATTAGTCATAAAAGAAACAATAAAACCTTGCCACTTGGGACAATATGGATGGACCTAGAGGGCATTATGCTAAGTGAAATAAGTAAGAGGAAGACAAATATTATATGATCTCATTTATATGTGGAATCTAAAAAATAAAACAAATGAACAAACAAAACAAAATAGACTCATAAACATGGAGAACAAGCTAGTAGTTACGTTGCTGGGGCATGGATAAGATAGGTGAAGGGGTAAAAGAAACACAAATTTCCAATCATAAAATAAATAGGTCACAGGGTGAAAAGTGCAACATAGGGAATATAGAAAATAATATTGTAATATCGTTATATGGTGACAGTAACTACACTTACTAATGGTGAACATGTTGTAATATACATAACTGTCAAATCATTATGTTGTACAACTGAAACTAATATAATATTGTATGTCAACTAACTTCAATAAAAATATGTGATATATAAAAAAAAGTTTCATGGGATGCAGCTAAGGGTACAGTTAGAATTTTCTGGTTGTAAATTCTTATGTTAGAAAAGAAATCCTACAATATAAGGAGCTTATCTTTCAATTTAAAAACCTCTCTGTAAGAACAATAGAATAAACCAGGGAATTAAATAATAAAGATATTAGCAGAAATTATTGAATTAATATCAAACCCAAAGAAAGCAAGAGAAACATTTGCTACACATATCAGTAAAAGGATGATTTTCTGTAGGGTATGGAAAAGGCCCACAGACCTATTAGGAAAATAATAGAACCCAATACAAAATTTGGACAAAGACATATAGTTAAGAATAAACAAGAAGTTCAAAATAAAGAAATATCAATGAATCTCAAATATGACAATCAAGCTTTTTGTGATAACAATAATGCAAATTAAATCTATGACGTGCACTTTTCTTACTGAAACGTGTGTTTTGCTGGCAGGGTTATTGGGTGAAAGGCTCTGCCCCGTGCTGCCGTGGGGGCGTGTGTTACTGGTGACTGCGGCAAGATCACCACGAGGTTGGTGGCCTAAACGACAGAAATTTATGCCCTCACATTTCTGGAGGGCACAAGTCAAAAATTAATTTCACGAGCCGAAATCAAGGTGTCTGAGGATGGCACGCACTCTGGAGGCTCCAAGGGAAAATCAGTTCATCTTCTCCTCGGCTTCTGGTGTCCCCCGTTATTCCGGGACTGGTGGCCCCGTCTCTCACACCCTGCCTCCGGGGTCACCGCGTGTCCCCTCTGGGACTCTGATCTCCTTTGGCCGTGGGCACTTGTGGTGGCATTTAGGGCCCTCCTGGACATTCCAGGACCATCTCATTTCAAAATCCTTAACTTAATCACATCTGCAAAGACCCTTTCTCCAAATAGGATAACAATCACAGGTCTGGGGATTAATATGAGGAAATGTCTTTGGGAACCAATTTTGGTCTACCACAGAGTTTTAACTTGAAAATCATCTTTGTAGGGCAATATCTAAATAAATTAAAATCTGTCTTTTTGACATAGCAATACCACTCTTAGCAAAAAGAGTACAATGTTTATTACATCACCATACATTAAAGAGGGAAGAAATAAAAGAAAAACAGTTTATCAATATCAGACTAAGATAAATTGTAGTATAACTTAGCTACTCATTCTTTGTCAGTTGTATTTGTTATAAATTCATTCCAGTTTAGGATTTGTTTTTCATTATTTCTCAGGTGTCTTTTTATGAACAGAAGTTCTTAATTGTATTGTCAAATTTATTAATTTTCTACTTTTGGATTACCCTTTTAGCGTCTTATTTAAGAAATAAATTTTAATCTCTTAAAGATTTCCTCCTCTATTTTCTTCTAGTAATTTAAAGTTTCCCTTTGAAGTTTAAATACTTAATTTACTGGGAATATGTGAAAAGTGTATAGTGGAAGTCGGCATGCTGCCTATCACACACTCTAGCTTTTTATTTCTGCCTGGGATAGTTTCTAAGATCTGTGTTCTCTTTCCTTTGTTTCTTTACCTATCCCAGGACATAACTCCATGCTCTCTTAATGACAACTGTTTTATAATCAGTCTTGAAAAACAGTAGGACACAGGCTCTCACATAAGTTTATTATTCAGGAATGTCTTAGCTTTTCCGATCTAGTTTGTCTTCCATGTGAATTTAAGTTGAGTTTATCATGAAAAACTTAGGTTTTATTTCATGAAAGAGCTAATTTGGGGAAAATCGACAGTTATAGGATATATCTTCCTGTCCATTAACATGGTATGTCTCTTCAATTCTTCAGTATTTATAAAATAACTTAATGATGTTTTTAAATTTTCTATATAAATGTTATGTCACCCTTCATTAAACAGTTTTAATTTCTGTCACTATACCATTCTTTAAAAAATGTTCTGTTTATTTCTAACATGTAAAATGCACATGATATTTTTATATTGATTTGAGATCTGGCAATGCCATCTACCTTTGTTAGTAATTCCAATCAGTTTTACATAGTTTCCATTTTTACACAGTTTTTACATAATTATGGCATATAAATAATGGAAATTTCTTCCTTTCTAAGCCTTATACTTGTTGTTTCATTTACAAATTTACCCCATGACTGGATCTTCCAGAACACTGGAGAACAGGATTGTAAGATGGTCTTGCTATTCACACATACATTGTTTTATTTTAAAGTCAGGTTTATTAAGGTATATTTTACCTGCAGTAAAATTCACCCTTTTCAGATGTACACTTCAATGAGTTTTGACAAATGTATATATTTGACAAACTCTACCACCATATATTACCCCATATTTATTACCCCATCAAGTTACCCAAATCTTTCTCTCACCTCCAATCAGCCTTCAGTCTGATTCTGTTCCATGGTCTAGAATGACATATCAATAGAATTATAAAATATGTAGCCTTTGTGTCTCTTTTTTTTACATTCAGCCTAATGCTTTTGAGATTAATTCATATTGCTGCATTAATTAGAAAACATCTACCTTCCATAAAATGCAGAAATCCCATTCCTAGGTATTTATTTAAGAGAAAGAAAATATATGTTCACACAAGATTTGTAAGCAAATAGTCATAACATATTTATTTATAATAGCCCCAAATTGGAAACAACTCAAATGTTGAACAGTTAGTGAATGGATTAACCTCCTATGGGACATCCCAGCAGTGAAATACTGCTCAGCAATAAAATATAAACTCTTGATCTTGATTTTAAAATGAAATTTTAACATCTTTCACAATAAGGAGGATGGTTGTGTAAGGTTTTGATGAGTATATTCCTTCAAGTTTAAAAAGTTGCTGAGAATGAGAAACAACTGGAACTCTCATATATTGCCAGTGAACATGTGAATTGGTACAACCACTCTGGAAAATGTTTGATAGTACCTAATAAACCTGAATCAAGCATACCCTCTGCCTGGCAGTTCCAGCCTGACATGTACTGGAATGTTCACAGCTGTGCTAGTAATATTAGCTCCAGATGGAAAACTACCCAAATGTCCAACACAGGCACAATTTTAAATATATTTAAAAATGTACATAACCATCAAATCAGTATGTTGTATATTAGCAACCACTACAATATTGTATATCAACTATACTTCAATAAAAATATAATAAAACATGAATATTCTCACAATGGAATGCTGAACAGCAATGAGAATGCATGATACAAACTACATATAAGTGTTGTCTTTTTCTGACATGAACAACCAATCCTCCAACCCTCCAACACTCACTGAGTGTTTAATTCAATTGAATTCTGACACTAACTCTCTGGAGTCAATGCAGAATCACGCCACTGGCAAAAGGCTTGCTTTCCCAAGACCCCCCCCACTTCAGGTGACATTGCAAGTCTCAGAGCAATCTGCATTTCTGACTGACTGGCTAAAAATCTGGGGTTCCTATAACCCTCTCTTTGGATTTGATAATTCACTAGAACTCACAGAGCTCAGGAAAGTACTTTGCATACTATTATGTGTTTATTATATGTGAAAACACATATTCTCCAGTATTTTGGTGTAGTGTTCTATACATGTCCATTAGGCAATGCTTTTTAATTGCTTTAACTAAATCTTCAATATTCTTACTGATTTATACATTAGAAAGAAAAGCGTGTTAAAATCTTCCACTATGGTGAAGTTCTGACCATTGTTTTATATATATATATACATATATATATATATTTGAAGTTATTAAACAAATTTCAAATTTGTATATTATCCTGGTGTTTTAAGCCTTTATCAACACACAATGCTCTCTCAGTACTAATAATGCTGTTTTGACCAATTCTGCTTTGCTGGCATGCTCTAGTGAATGGCATATAACTGGATTAAAAAAATGTTTAATACAGTTGGTAATCTCTGTATTTAACTGATGAGCTCAGTTATTTCTGTTTATTGTGATTACATTAAATACATCACATTTGTATTTATTTCTAAGATCTTATGGTTTGAAGTTTTCTCTCTTTTGTGTGTTTAATTTTTTCCTTTCCTGTCTTCTTTGAAAAAAGTTAATCCTTTATTCCATTTAAACATTCTACTAATATGTAAATTAAATATTGTATATTCTTAGGTTACCTAGAAATTTAGCCCCAAAGATTAGGGCTAAGTAATAGCTTACCCTCCACTCCCCAAACAGAAGGATATTGGAATACTTGGATTCTGTCCACTTTAATATGCTATTTTGTCCAGTATTTTATCTTTGTTTAACCTTAAAACCCATACATTAGAAATTATATTTAGTGTTTTATATGATTAAAGTAGCTTAATTTATACATATGTCCCCTACGCTCCACTCCACTTTCCCTTGCATTCAGACTATGATCCCTAGGTTATTTTTCACCTGCCAAAAACACACACTTTTAAAATGAAGCATGATTGGTAATCATCTCTTCCAGTTTTCATATTCCTGGAAATGTTTCTATCTCAACTTTTTCTTAAAAGCTGATTCTGCTTTTACCTAATTCCTGTATGCTAAACCATGCTTTCCTGTACGTTAACAGATGCATGAGTGTACGTCTATATGTGGCTGCCTGTACCAAATCTGCACTGTTTTAATTTTAGAGGTTTATCATAATTCCTGATACCTGACAGTGCAAGTCCAGTCACCTGGGAGGGTGAGTGCACTCACAGGAATATTGTTTTTGTATTAAGCAACTAAAATTGATAACTTATAATTTCAAACTCTTATTGATTCTAATGATTTCTCCGTAGTTGATTTTGGGGCATTTACATAGACAAGGAGATAACCTAAGAATAATGATAGTTTTGTTTCATTTTTTCATCTCCTGATTCATTATTTTTTCTCTTACGGAGCAGCTAGAAATCTCTAAGGCAAAAACATTAGTCTGCTTGTGCTGACTGGGTGGCTTGGACGACAGAAAGTTCTTCTGTGACCATCCTGCAGTCGTGAAGTCAGGATCAAGGCGCCGGCAAGGCGAGTTCCTCTGGAGGCCTCCGTCCTTGGCTGGCGGGGGCCCCTTCTCACTGTGCCCTCACGTGGACTTCACTCTATGTGCACACATCCCTCTGTCATTATTCTCTCTCTTCCTCTAAGGATACCAATCCTATTGGATTAGGGCTGTACCCTAGACCTCATTAAACCTTAACTGTCACCTTAAAGGCCCTCTCTCAGTTCCAGGGATCAGGGCTTCAACGAATGTGCATTGGGGGACACAATTCTGTCCATAACAGCATGATTGAATAGAAATGTGATCCTCCTTTGGTTCTGTATTTTAGCAGGAATGTTTTCATTATTTTACTATTAATATGATGTCTGCTTTACATATCTTGTAGCTGACTGGAACCAGGTTTAACAATTTACCTTTTTTTCTTCATTTCAAAGTGTTTTTTTCTCTCTTTCCAGAAACAAATGTGGACCCTCTTATAAATGCTTTTTCTGTTATTAGTATTGGTCTGCATGCACATCTGGACTCATGGTTCATAAAGACCTTCATTTAGTGGGGCTTTGACGGACTATTGAGAGCCATCACAGCCACAGTCTGATGGGACTCATGGGCACTGTGCCCTTTCAGGAGGGGTGTCTCCTCTCTGGTTCTGCCTTAGTGTCCCTCTGGGGAGCTTATATCTCTTAGTCCTGTTGTCAGTCCTATTCTTTTTGTTGTTTGCTGGGAGCTCCAGTTCCTGAGTGGGTGACTTGCTATTCATGGCCTTGAGTAGAGAGATTAGGACTCTGGCCCTCTGAGTAAGTACCTGCCATGCAGTTGAGACAAATGCCTCAATTTGGGGCTCTGATCGCAGGCCCAGTGTCCTTCTGTCATCTTTCCATCTGGTGCATGACCAAATACAATGGACATTTTACCAAGCAAGTGTAGCTTGAAAGTGTGCAAAGCAGAAAAAACCTTTATTCTTTGCCTGTTGTCTTTTAACCCCCAAATTTGGGATCGTTTTATCCTGCCCCTCAGATGAAATTTTGTACAGAACCCCAAACTTTGGTTACTTTCAGATAATAAAATTCCCTTCTATTTCTTTAGTCCCAAAGACAGCCCCTGCCCAGTAATAAAACACCCACCCCTGTAAATCAAAGCTCCAAATGTCCTTTGATGTCCACTTCACACTCCACACTGCTTCACACAGAGCCCATGACTGGGGGCAGGTGGTGCTCAGCTTCCTTCTCTGCTAGCTTTTCTCTAACCTTTTCCATTGCGTGCTCATTTCTTGGACTCTACGAAAGGGGTGGAGAGGGAGAAGAGGCGAAGTGGTGAGGACAGTCTTACGTACTGACACTGCAGGGATCTGGGGAGAGCCAGAGCTGGTGTCCTTGCTAGCTCGTGGGCAGCTCTGGGGGCCCTCTTGACACATCTTCTCCGGTAGCCGCTGACTTGCCCCTTAGCATCTGCGTTCAATACCTGATGGTCTCTTTCTCCTCGGGGTTGCCTCAGCCCCGGCTGGAGCCTTCCCGGCCTGGGTAAAGACAAGACAAGTTGACCCTAAAGCAGGCTTCTCCCTGGGCAGTGGCTTTTCTTGACCCAGAAGGAAACACAGGCTTTCCTGCCTCCTCCAGCCACCTTCCCTCAATCATTCAGTCAGTTGCAGCTTTACTCTTTCCAAGGATGGGTCATAACTGATTCTCATGCTCCCTCAAACCTTAGGGCAGTAGTTCCCAAGTTTTGTTGCACTGAAAATTACCTGGGAGCTTAAAAATCACTCCTACTTCCAGACATTCTGAGCTAATAGACATTTTTAAAGGTCTTCAGTGAATTGAACATGCAGCAAAGGTTACATCCATTGCTCTGGGGGTATGAGTGTCAATATATTAGAGTGGTCATCTTGTGACCCCCCCTCATGGGCTTAAAGTGCATGCAGGGGCCCTCACCCCAGTTACTGGCAACTCTCTCCAACCACTCCTCTGAAGTGACCTACCGCCTGAGTCACTTGGGGGTGTGGAAGTACTGAGCACCTGTCATCTTGTCCTAAACTTTGGGGGCTTAATTAAATCTGAGTCTAAAAGAATCACATTTTAACATCCAGATGTTTGAAAAACACTCCTGAAATTATGAGTACGAAGAGATGAAGTCAGTGATTATGTAATTTTCACATATGCATAATCATAAGAACCAACTACTGAAGTATACTGCTACCTGGAAAAATAGAAATAATTTTAGTCCTGTTCTTACTGTCACATTATTCTGAGTGCTTATTTTATAACCCATGCATTAATTTCTGCCTATATTCAGATTTTGAATATTTTTGAAGAGAAATAAAATGTGTTAATTTCTTTGGCTAGCTTGTTAAAGAATCTTTAGAAATTCTGACTCAGCCTCCAAAGAGCAGGGTGCTGAATTGACATCCTCAGCTGGGCAGCACACTGAGAGAACTATGGTCCTGATTGAAGGAGCTGCAATAACTGAGCAAATGAGCTCAAATGAATGGCTTAAATACTGTTTGTGGTTTGCAAATTAGATATACACGGGCTAGAAAAATGTTTCTATACTTTCCTTCTACAATTACGCTCAGTTTGTTACAATATTTCCCTTAAATAAGAGGATTGGGACTCTCAAACCTGGTTTCTGATTTTGGTAAAATAAATTTGCAAATAACCTTGAGTCTGGGGCATACAATTCCAAATCAAAGCTATTTACGGTGCAATTTGGCAGACTGCAATCCAAAATCAGGGCTATTTAGAATTTCTTCATTTTGGATGTATAAAAAAAAAATCATCAGAAATGAGTTTTTCTTTTTGGGAACTTTTCTTTTAATTAAAAATTCCTGAATCTTTTTAGGTAGCAAAAGCATATAAAGAAAAATCTCATTAAGAGAAGAACTGTATCAGTCAGGGTCCTGGCAAAAACAGATGGCACACTCAAATTGGGTAATTTGAGGCAATTTTAATAAAGAGACTTGTTATATGTGTGGGCAGGGTAGAGGCTGGTGCCTGTGTCTTGGAGAACTCCTGGGCCTGGCGGGGCAAATGCAGAAAGCAACTAACCAGAATCAGGAGAAGTGGGCTGTGTGGAGAGGCCCATCACCCTGGGAAGGTAGGTTGCTAGTCCAGGCAGCCCCACAGGAAGAAACCAGGAGAATAAAAACTTGCCTCCCTCACTGCCCTCTCTCTCTGTCTCTCTCTGATTTCTTGTTAATGCTCCCTCTTGTCTAAACTCAACTGGAAACCAGAGGTCAAAGGCTCAGTGTTATTGGTCAGCCTCCTAGGGCGCACAGCAGGGAAAGGGCAGACAATGGTCTGGAGGGCAGATGGAGGGTCTCCATACAAGCTATTCTTTTGGCCCCTTTTCCTCCACCCTGGAACTTCACCCAGTAAGAAATTCATGTCCTCAATATAGGAAACACAGAAAATCCCCAAAGCTAACATATCATCATGGGAGATATCGAGACAGACACACTTCTGCCTGAAGCCTAAAACATTAGCTACAACTTGGGGTCTATACATAATAAAGCAGAGAATAAAAAGGAAGGAATAAACAGTGAATATAAATAAGAACTGCTGAGGTCTCCAGTTGAGTGGTTCACCTGTGCTGGCCACACCAGCTCCTTCCCCACCTGTCCTATGCTCTCCTTACACTCTGCCAGTCCCTTGTCTGGGCAGGGCCCTTTGCTTGGTAGGCTGACCCAGATATTCACTTACCTGGGCCCTAGATCTTAGAGGGCTTACTGTCACGGGGTGGTCACAGTTCCCTGGCTCTGTGGAACCCGGTGTCCTCAGGGTAGTAGCGACCCCACGGGATCAGTTCTGATAATGAAGTGACCCACTTCTCTGTCTGTTGGCTTGGTGATATGAGGGGCCCAAATTGGCCAAGGCTGAGTCTCGGCTTCCCAGTCATGCAATCGTGGACTCTGTTCTTCAGTGAAGCAGCCCGTCCCTGGGCATAAGACCGGTAAAAACAATGAAGCTGAGATTGTGAGACTGAAAGCAAACACTCTTCAAGAGTTTAGTAACTAAGGCCACTGCTACCTGCACGCCTTGGTTCCTGAACCCAGGCACAGGTAAGATGATACCGTATGTGAGCCGCTGATTAGGAAATGTACTGCCGTTTATTCTAGGACAGTACCTAGTCTAGCAGAACACTGTCTCTCAACTGGTATAGTAACTGAGCTTTCGGCTTCTGAGATGAGGAACAGGGGGCAAGAACAGAACTGCATTGCCATACATCCCTTCCCATGAAACGACTTCCTCGAACAGAAGCAGTATGTGCAGGCTAACATGATGGTGGAAAAGGCATCTGTAAGCCCATAACTAGTGGCACCGGCAGAAGTGGGGGAAGGAAGACTGCTTTCTACCGAGCATGTGTATCTCTCCCTGTGAAGACCCATCCCCATTCCCTCCCTTATGAGAGGGGCCCAAGGTAACAACTTGCTGTCAGGGGGCAGCTTGGTCACCCTGATGACTGATGTCACATTAAGGGCTCAGTGTGCACCTTTGGTGAGGGGAAATCCATGGCCTACCTTACTTTTGTATCAGCCAAACAGGCGAGGTGAGCAGGGATGTAATAGGTGACCCAAGCATCTTTCGAGTATTCAGTGGGGGCTTTTGTCTCCTACCTTCCTTAGCGAGGTGGTATTTGACCTTGGTTCACTCTCTCAGTGAGTGAGGTTAGTGGAGGGGAGAATTTCCAGGGGCTTCCATCTAGCCTTGTCTACTATAACAGTCTTTATTCCATTGGCCAGGAAATAAAGGAGAAAATTCTCAGTGACTATTTATCATCGCCATATTTTCTGGGCCTGGGGAACACCGCAGGATGCACTCACCATCCCTTGGGCCCAGCTGATGGAGGAGCTCTGGTCAGGGCTCCATCTATCACTTGGCCTCCCCCACACCAATCTGGCCAGTGGGCCAAAGCCACATTCTAGGTCTCCAAGGGTTAGAATCCAGTCAGAGCTGATGTCTAAAAACCTTGGGATATCCTTATTCTCATTGCATAATTATACTGCTAACATCCATAGACAATTCTAGAAAGAATGGGGAGGAGCATGACATATTCCTGGGATTGCTCTGCGGGGAAAACCTTCTCCTCTGGACCTTCAGTGCCCTTGGTCTAGTGACTGTCAATCTTGTCTGCATATTACAATCACCTGGGAAGCTTCAAAAGTTACTGACACCTGAGTCCCCCCCTCAGAGTCTGATTTACTTGGTCTAGCATGTGACCTAGGCTTTACGAATATCGAAAGCTTCCAAAGTGCTTCCTATATGTCTGAGGTTTGAGAGTCACTGCTCTGGAGTAGTAGAGTAGAGTGGCGGTAGAGAAGGCTTGGAATATTTACCAAGTTCCCCAGGTGATTCTGATAGAACCAGAAAGCCTCTGCTAGAACATGCCAGGGAAGTTGTAGCATTTGCACCTCACATACTGTAAACCACTCTTGAGTTCCAGCTTCAATTAGGTAACCTATAGGGTGATTTATACCCCTGCCCCCCAGGTGCCTGAGGCAACACATTAGACCCAAATCCTGCAGTGAGTACAGGCGTTTTATTGAACATGGCCTGCTCAAACCTTATGTTTAATCCTTCTTGGTCTGACGCACTTAGAATCTGCTCTTTCACATGCTCCCTGGGCTCCTGCCAGCAGAGACTGACTGCATATATATATATATTTGGTGTATATCTGCTTCCACAACAGACCTGGTACTTCTTTTCCTGTCAATGTTGGAGTCTAACTCTAATTAGAACCCTCTAGGTATGGGGTACAGTGTATGTGCCTTGACAATGGGTTTCAGCCCCGGACAAGTTTACTGTCAATGAGACCAAAAAAATGACAGCAGAACGTTCTTGGAGTGAAAAGATTTCTACCCAACTTTATTCCCATGGTGGCAGGTCAATCACTAGAATCCTGTCCACTCAGAGTGAGTCTGCATGCAGTAAGCTGGTCTCTGTCTCTGGGCCCTTCTGCCCCCACAGCCGTCCTCTGGGCCTCTCTACCACCACAGTCGTCTCAGTCTTTGTCCTCGGCACTACCACCACTCCAGCCTCTGCTCTGCTCTCCTGCAGCCTTGCAGCCATGCCATCGTGTTGCCCAGAGGACTGGGCAGAGCTCTTTATACAGAGTCAATAGCAACGCATTGTCCACACGCGTGTAGTGAGCTAGCCAACCAGGGCCAGGTGAGAATCCTGGCCATAGGGACCTTCACTTTATCCACAGTGTATCATGAGGGGTATTAGCAGCTGGAGTGGCTACTGGCTTAGGTGAAGTCATTCATAAGCTTTTACACTAGGGGAGACTGGTTCCTTCTGAGGGGGAAGTCAAGGGGCTCTCTCCCCTTGCGTGAGTTTCAGAAGGATTTGAGAGTTCACTGTTCCCTATCTTGTCTGTTTTGGCACAAGCATTCCCGTCCCATGCCTCAGGGCCCCGTGCCTCTTCAGAAGGGCCCTCTTCTTGGTATGTGTGAGGCTGGGCAGGTTAAGTGTTTGTCTGCCGTCCTTGTAACCATGCCACTGCTTGGTCTCCAGCCTTCCTGGACCAAAACTCCAGGAGATGAGGAGCTCTCCATCTGTCGTGGAGACTTCCTGATTTCTACTCATGTTCTTACTGCTTTCCATGCAGGTTTCTCAACTCATCACTATGGACATTTTGGCCAGAGGGTTCTTTGTGATAGACTCTGCACTGTGAAAGCTTAGCACCGTCCCTGGCTTCTATTTTCAGGTACCAACAGGAACTCTCACTCCTACACTGTGCCAATCAAAATGTCTCCAGACATTGCCAAAGTTCCCTGGGAGACAGAATTGCACTAACGGAGAACCTCTGCTCTAGAGCTATCAGGAGAAAGCCACCTGATGCCACAATCTTTTAATTCACATTATTGCCATAGAAACTAATTGCTACAGTGAACTGATTTTCCAACAACTTGCCCTCCACATGCCCTTCATTGTATTCTACTTTAATTTGAATAATCACAATCCCCAGATGCAGTTTGTTACTCATACCCCCTTTCCCGATCCCAGAACCCCAAGTTGAAAGTCTGTTTCCTAGAGCTATTTCCAGTACCAATTTCTGCATCAGTTAATATCTCAGCAGGAAACAGATGCTATGCTCAATTTGAGCAATTTGACAACAGTTTAATCAAGGCACTATTTACATGGATGTGGGCAGACTGTAGGGAAATCAAAAGGGAGAGTGTAGGACCCTGAGCTAGTAATGCATAATGGGAGCTCCATTCCTACCTCTAGACCCAAGGAAGCAAGGGGAGGAGGGGAAGAGAAGTTCCCAGAATCTCAGAACCAACCTGGAAAGAAAGAGCAAGTGAGACAGAGAGAGATGTGGTGGCTGAGGTCTCCCTCCAGTAGCTCCCTGTAGTTGGTGGGAGGGGGATAGGATATTTACCCCCATCCTATCTGTTCTTTCTGTCCCTTCTGTTGCTCCCTGCTGGAAGAGCTCACCTAAAAAACAGGGAGCAAGGAAGCACCTGGATGAAACCCCTTGATGAAGGTGCTTTGATTATCTCATACCGATTGATATGCGCTTCTGGAACACGTGGTGGAGAAAGATGAAGACAATGTAGGAAGGAAAAGGAAGGCATGAAGCATATAGGCTGCGTTTCCAACAATGGAAACAAGAAAATTTCAGACACAGAGCATTGTCTGAGAAGATTGTCAGTAGCACTACAGACTGAAGAAAGAATAAAAAGTAGGGGCAACTTGGAAATGACAGCAAAAGCCCCCCAAATAAAGGATTATTATAGAAAGCCATATGTACATGTGTGTTTCTCTTCCCTCTATAGTCTCCAAATAATTAGGGCAAATTCCCAGTTAGCTTGATCAAGGTAAAATTTCAGTCCTGAACTTCCACTTAGCATGAAAGTCTAATCGCTCACCATCCTATGATTTTGACTCTGAAGTGGCCTGGAACCCGTTCCCATCACTTCTCCAGAGCCGCTGGCTTTGTTCAGCCGAGGCCTTCTTTCTTCTGGATGATTTCAAATGCCTGATACTCCATGTTGGCTTTCTCCTTTCCAGCTTGTCCTCTTTATACCATCACTTATTATTCTAAAATGAAATATAATAATGCAAATTAACCGATTAAATAATTGTCAATGTTTTCTATTACCTACAAAACAAAATTTTTTAACACTTACATAGCTTATAATGAGCCTGCTTTCAAACGTTTTGTCCATTCTTGTCTACTAAAATTCTACCCATGCATCCCTGGGGTCATGTGAAACAAATCACCATGCTCTGAGTCCTGGTCGTGGAGCGCCTCTGTACTTGCGTACTACTTACTCCACCTAGAAGAACGCCCCCCACCTTCCCCTAATCACCCCGCCTACTTCCCATGGAAAGATTAGCAGTTGAGTTTCAAAAGTCAACCCAACCACCAGTCTTCACTGAAAACGTAACCTAAGTATTTGGGCAGAATTAGTGCTCAGAAATGGGACCAAACACACTAAAAACATTCAACACTGTTGACATAAAAAAAATAACATTAAAACACTGTGGTCAAATTAAAATCAAATTAAGACCTATTATATGGTCATGGCAAAAGTGCTGTGCGGGGAGGTGTGTGGCTGAATGGCCACTTGCATAAGTTAATGTTAGAAAATAAATCAATAAACATTGTTTTAAAGGGAAGGCAGAAGACTTAATCAATCCAGTGTTGACTCAGTTTGTTTGGTTTGGGGACTTTTAAGACCCAACAATAAGAAACAATTGGTACTCTTGAAATCGCTGTGCTATCCTGCAACTGCACTTTCCTTTAGCATTATTTTTACAGTATGCAGTGAAGTTTTTCATTTCTCTTAAGTTTTAACATTCATCCATATTCCTATGTTTAGTTATAATTTATTGCGTATTACTACTGCTTAGTGTCCTGTTATGCAAAAGTAACAGTTCATCTGTTCTTCAGCTGACAAATTTTGGATTGTTTCTGGTTTTTGTGTTATTATAAAAGTGCTGCTATGAACATTCTTATATATGTTTCATCATGCGCATGTGTGAGATGGGGCTTCAGAAGCAGAACTGAAGATGTCCGACTTCACGACATAGTGCCACACTGTTTTCCACAGAGGCTGTAACAAGTTAGTGTTTCTGCCAGCAGTGATTAAGGGTTAGTTACAGCCTAGGCGTAGATGGGCACGGTACCAAATGCTTCACACATCTTATCCTGCTCAGTCCTTGCAACAACTCTGTACGCAGGGGATTAATATCCCCCCTCACAGATGAGGTGACTGACAGTCTGTGTAGGCCATGTCCTGGCGTGCGCATACCCAGGAGCGACACCGAGGTCTCTCGGGCAACCGGGTCTGCGCTTGCAGCTGTGACACAAAACTACAGAAAGGAACTGGGATGAAATTCATTGCAGCATTAGTAATTTTTTTCAAATAATTAGAGAAAACTTCAATTTCCCTTGGTAGAAGCACAGCTTTATACGTCATACTACCATTGCCTTATGAAATATGCCATCGGTAAAACAGGGTTTTGGAAGATATTTCAATAACATCGTATTTACTCATTATAATATTAGATTAAAAGAATATATAAAATGTACATTCCCCAAGTCCATATGTACATGTGTACATGTATGTGCATGCAAGTATAACATGTACAAAGAAATGTACTGCATTTTTCTGGATTGTGGAATGGTAGATGCTTTTCCTTTCTCATTGATTATTTTCTCTGGTTTCCAAGATGTCAACACAGAGCCTGTATTATTTTAAAAATACGAATGAAACTCATTAAAAGAATAAAGGTCCATGTTCGATGCCTATGGCAGAATTTAGGGAAGTAGCTGTGATCTGAAGGACAGCTGAGTACAAGGCACGCTGACCTGTTTTCACACTTTGTGGCTTCAGAAGCATGCAGAGGGCCTGGTGAATGTGGATGGCTGGGCCCCTGACCCCAGAGATTTTGATCCAGAACAAACTCAGGAATTTACCTTTTTAGCAAGTTCTCTAGTGGACTGGTGGCTACTTTTTGAGGACCACTGACTAAGGCACAGTGGTTGTGAGGCCCTTTCTTGGCAGGAACGGTGATGGCAACGCTCATAGCTGCTCCTCTGAGATTTTCCTTCCCTTCTTGCCCCAGAAATCCCATGTCTTCCCATTTCTTTGTCTCTCTGCTACATTTCTCCAGTGGCGTCTGTCCTCTAGTAGAAGAGAAGGAGTGGATAGAGGGCCTTCTTTCTTCTCTCCTTCTCCTCCTCTTCTTTTTGGAGATGTTTCAACTTTGAACTCATTGCTACATTGTTTTCTGGCTTCCGACATGCTGCCAGGAATTCATGCCCTACCAATTGCCAGTCCTTGCCAAGGGACCTGTTTTTCTTTCTGGGGGCTTTTAAGGTTTGTTCTTTATCCTTGATGTTCCAAAATTCCACAATCATGATCCTTCATGTAGTTCTGTTTTCATTCATTTCAATCTGGTCAAGTTCTGTAAAACGCTCTGTTGAGATTTTTATGACAACTACATTGAATTTATAGATTAATTTGGGATGCATTGACGTCTTTACAATATTTAGTCTTTCCATCCATGAACACAGAATAAATCTCTTTCTGTTTTTAAGATTTTGTTTTATGTTTTGTAATAAAATGTTTCATAATTTTCTCTTGAACAGCTTTACATTTCTTCTAGATATATTCTTAGGCATTCAGTGTTCCCAGTTATTCCATTTTTTTCCCCTTTGGGACTGTATTTTATTGAGAGTACATTTTATAATTGGTTATTGTTGGTACATAGACAATATTAAGTTTTATATATTGATCCTTGACTTGTTAAAGTTATTGCTTACTGGCAAGTTTTAATAACTTTTTCCTAGTAATTTTTCCAAAATCTTTGATTTTCTTTGTAACGAGTCTGTAATTATCTGCAAATAGCAACTTGTTTCTTCCTTTATCATTGAAACCTCTTATTCATTTTCATACCTGCTAAGCAGTGTTAGCAGGGTCCTTGAGTTATCTCTGACTTGGAAGGGAATGCTTCAACCACTCTAATATCAAATACACTAATTTCTGGGGCTCTTTGGTAGATACACTATCAGGTTAAAAAAATTCGCTTTGATTTCTAGGTAGCTAAGTGCATTCGTTTTATCATAAGTGAATGTCAAAACATTCATTGCTTTTCCAGCATGTGTTATGGCGAGCTTACAATTTTTCCTCATAGTATCTGTTAAGGTAGATCGTATTAATTGTTTTTTTAATATAAAACATTTGGGCTCTACTGGGGTCCGTTCTTCTTGTTCCTGGTGTGCCTTGCATGACTCGGTGCTGGCCACCCACCTACCGGGGCTCAGTGATGCCGTTATGTGGCTTGGATCAATTAGAGGGCTGCGATTGCCCTAAGACCAGTTCCTCTTTTCCTGCCAGCACAGATCACCCTCGGGATTAATTCTGTGGTGCCCTACATCTCTTATCTCCATTACCAAAAGTCTTCTGGATCATCCTCTATCACCCAGACTCTCACCTCTATATGGTTATAGATCACCTAATGATTTTCATCCTCCTCAACCTTACAGATTCTTCCTTGGTCCAGAGTTGGCAAAATGCTCCATATATTTTAACTTCCTCTTTAGCTTCATTAATTTATTTAATTACATGATGTAATTACATGTTCAGTTCCCCAGAAGTCCTTTTAAATGGTGTATGTCTTCTTTCCACAATTCTCCTAACTTTGATCCTAGAGCTGAGGTAGGAGGCTGTGGCACACTACATTTTCCAAAGATGGCCGTACATTATATATCCCGACCGCTGTGCTCTTCATAAAGTAATGATGCAGACACTCCTTTAGGATGCAGGGTCTATGTTCTCGTTGATCAGATGGAACTTTGTAACGACTCCAATCTCTAGAATGTGGCAGAAGTGCAGCCACATCACTTCCAAGGCTGGGTGGTAGAAGGCAATGCACCTTCTGCCTAGCTTCCCCTCCCTTGGGAGCGCTTGACCTTGGAACCCAGCCACCATGCTGTGATGTAGCACAGCCCTCCTGGAGAGCCACATGTGGGTGCTGCAGCTGACCTTCCCAGCTAGGTTCACAGCTAACAGCCAGTATCAGGAAGCAAATGAAACTTCACATGAATTCAGCCCCTGACCTTTATGTTTCCTGGATGGGGCCCCAGACCCCACAGGGTAGAGATTAGACATTGTGGCCTAAATTCTTGGTGCACAGAATCTATAAGAGGATAAATGGTTATTGTTTTAAGTTTTGAGCTAATTTGTATGGAACAATAAATAATAGTGGTCCTTAATGTTTCTCATTACTGTTTCCAGATCATAATCCAGCTTCCTCGTCACAAAACCCCAGATTCTTTGAAGCTCATGCTTTTTTAGTACATCATTGCCCTTTATTTCTATCCCTCATCCCTAGGATATTTTAACTACTAATTTGTTATCATATTTTCTGACAACTCATGATTCATACTTACTGTTATGTCAATATTTTCATAGGAAATGTTTCCAATACTCAGGGGCCTCTCATTTCCTTGATGTTTACACACACACACACACACACACACACACACACACACACACATACAAAAGGTAACTATGCAAAGTTATGGACGTGTTATGTAAACTTAATAAAATCATTTTGCAACATAGGTGTTTATCAAATCATCATATTATATGCCTTAAATTTTAACATTGTTATATGCCAATTATATTTCAATAAAGCTGGGGGGGAAAGTTTACCCACTTGGGTTCTGGTAATGTTTAAATGAATCCTCCATCTCAAGGTGTTTCTGTCAATGTAGAATCTCTTGAAGAAAAATTACCTAGAAATCAGGTACATCTAGGGATTATTAAGCAGAAGCCATTTTTCATAAATAGAAATTACCTTTATACATATACATGGAGGAGTGAATAGGTATCAGTTATTTTTTTCCCTTTAAATTTTTTTCTCCCATTTGGTGATTTATCTCAGGAATAAAGCATTTTGTGGTCAGCAAAGTTTCCTCTTGTTCAATCAATGCACAACATTTTGTTGTTTTGTTTAATACGAATTTAAAGCACGTGATACGATATGGTCTGGTTTCTTACTGGGTTGTTCAGAAAGAGGTGTCCTTAAAATGTGAACAACTTCACCAAACGGGCAGAGTGGCCTTCCTGGCAGCAGCTGTCTGGCCCTACTGTTTATTTACACATGCAGTATCTTTTTTTTTTCCATTAAAGATGTATGATACTTTCAAAGAGAATAAAATCCAAGTAAAATGATAGTGTTAAAAGTGGAAGTGACAAAAAGAGAATAAACCAAAAATGCAAACATAAAATGGTGCCAAGAGTGAGACAAAATTGAATGAACTGGGTCAGCCATGAGACTTTCAGCAGGCAAGGCAAAAAGGAAAGTCTGTTAATTATATAATTAAGTTTCCTGAATGTAAACTACATTTTCAGAAGATGTACAACTAGTCTATTATGGGTCCCAAGGAGAACCTCTCAGGAATAATCATGACATGCTGTACATGAAATTGTTCTTACGTAAGCTCTAGTGAAGTGTTTATAGCTTCTTTATTTTTCATACTGACACTCAGAGATCCACATATTATCATGCTAAAAAGAACTATAATAAGAGCAAGAGTTCTCATGGCCAGTGTGACATATAGTCCAAGGATCCAGCGCTCAGATTTCCTTTGTCTTAGACAAGGAGGGCAAATTATCTCAACAAAGCTTTTGATAATACTGGGTAGCAACAAGCTCAGGGTGGTGTGCCCCGGCGTGTAGCATGGGGTGTACCTAGTCTGTGCAGCCTAGTGGGCGCCAATCCTCAGGACCCCACAGATAATGACCTGTGGGTAGAGATGATATTCTCTTTTGAAGGCTTGAGACGAACAAGGCATCTACCTGAATAGAAATATGCTTTCCTCTCTTTCAAGGATACCGTCTTTCCCAGGTGGCAGTGATCCAGGAAACCAGAGTGACCACAGAGAGGCTGCTCACCGAGTGAAAGTGGAAAATTAAAGTCATGTTAGCATGTAGGGCATGTCAGCCAAGGCATTTAGCATCTGCTCATGTCCACACAGAACGATCGACACAAAGACAAATTAAATATTTGCTAGGAAAATGAGAGGTTCGAATACTATTTTGGAAACTGAAGATGTTTTGGGGAGTTCTAGATGGCTCCAGATTAAAATTGGCTGTGAGTTTAAAGGTGCCTCAGTGTTTCTATCATCTCAGGTCCCATCTCTGTTTTCAGATATGCGTTAAGCAGTTGTTGCCAGTGTGTGTTTGTAATACTGGAGTCTTCTAGAGCGTGTCAATTAAACAAATCACCGGTGCGGAACAAACAGCCTCCAGTCACATAAAATCACTCCTGCCTTATTAAAATCTCATTTGTTATAGGAACTCTTAAAAACATAAGGTGCTTCTGAGGAAAAATTATTACTACTCATATTGCAACAGGAAATAATGCTCCCTATAAATCAATACCAGCAGGGATGTTCTTATTAAAAAGGGATCCACAGGTCAGTTGCTAATTTCCAGCTGACAGCATAATTTAGCAAGGCCTACTGTACCCGCATGAGGGCTAGTGATCGCTTTCCAAAAGAGCAGAGGTTATTGTAGTCAGGTTCTGATGGAGCAATTTGCAACAGAAATAAAATAGAATCAAAGTTTTATATGTCGTTTTGCTTGAGATATTGTCTGTTTTTAAAAAACAGCTTTATTGAGATATAATTTATATATAAAGAACGGCACATATCTAACGTGTACAGTTCGATGTTTGGACATTGAAAGAAGAGAGGGGATGTGAACTCAACAGTCCAAGCAGGTTTATTGCTGAACCTGAGAGGGACCCCTCTGTCCTGGCCAGCAGAACAAAGGAGAGAGTGTCTCTAACAGGTCAAGAGGCTTTTTATGGCCAGGGCTTTGGCGGGCTGTTTGAGGGGAGGGGTCAGGGGAAAGGTGGGCTTGTGCCTTGCTGACGTGTCGATGCTTGTAGCCTAGGGAAGATGACACCTAGGTCCCTCTAGATGGTGGGTGGGCTTATTCAAAAGCTGGTACTCAGGTCCAGATTCTATAATTCCTGGCTCATAAAGGGTATATAGGAAGATAGGTAGCCATTCTTTTCTTGGCTACTTCCTGCTGAAAGGGCATTATAAAGGGGGTTTTCTGATATTTTGAAGCAGAAAGCCATTTGGAGGTGTTTTCGAGTGTTTGTCCAGGACATGGCTGCCACTCGATCCTGTAAAAACCTTAGGAACAGGTTACTTAAGCAGGGAAGGAAAAGAAGGAAGAGGGTGATAAAGGTGAATGGGGCCAGGAGAGGTAGAAGGTGAGGGTTGTAGAAGCTCAGAGTGTATGACTTGGACTCAGACTGGGAAGAGAAGGGTAGAGCCCAGTGGCTAAGAAGGTCAGAGAGGTTGTGTGAGGTGTGTACTTACAGGGGCTGGGGGAGAGCAATTTTGGGGCTTCAGCGATAAGGAGTGCAGCTGACGCCAGGACCTGTATGCAGAGAGGCCAGCCTTTTATAACAAGGTGGAGTTGTTTGGACAAAATAAGCAACAGGCTGGAGGGAGTCTGCAGCTGATTGTGTGAGAAGTCCTAATGTTTGTCCCTTTTTGCTGGTTAAGGAAAGAAAGGTTTATTAGGGTTAGGGGGAGTCAAAGCAGGTGTTTTGAGGAGTGCTCACTTAAAAGCCCAGAAAGAAGTAGGAATTAAGTCTGTCTCTGACACCCTTTTTGGGGATCCACGTGGGAGGCCCCGTAAAGGGCTTTTGCAGTGAGTGAGAAATTTTGGATCCAGAGTCTAAAATAGTTAAGAAACCTTAGAAAGAAATGAAGATCTTGTTTTGTGGTGGGGAAAGGGAGATTATTAACAGCTTGTGTTCGGAAGGTGCATATGCAGTGAGTGGTAGGGGTGAGGTCAAGACCAAGGTAAATGACCTTTTGCTGTATTAGTTGAGCTTTGTGTTCTGAGACATGGTATCCCTTTTTTCCCAGGAGTCTAAGAAGGAAGACAGTATGGGATATAGAATCATATTTTTTGAGGGGCTGCAAAGCAAGAGGTCATCAACATACTGGAGCAGGCAGCTAGGGGCAAGGTTGAGAGATTGGAGGTCTTTTGTAGTGCTTGGCCAAAGTGGGGACAAATCAGTTAAGACTGCCTGCCCTGCCTTAAGATAGGCTGTTGGACTACTATCTGATTACCAGAGAATATGTTAGGAATCTTTCTTACCAATTCTCTGCTTTTTAAAATAGAATTTTAGCTTTAATATGGAGTCTCTCCTGTTCTTACTATACTGTTTATATCTCAGCATTTTTCTTCATAGGCGGGAAAAAATCACGATGCTTGTCCCATGTCTCTGCCCCACCTCATTCACCCCTCAAGGAATGCGGACCCTTGAAATCGTTCAAGGAAAAGTGGGTGTCAATCAGTCTTCTGTAACTGCTTCCTGCTGAGTAGAGGTGGCGTCCCTGCCTGTGGGTCCAGCAGTTCCTTGCTGTCTGTCAGGGAGAGGAGGGGTCATGGAGCCATTTTAGCCGAGGCAGACATGGACGAGGGCACATAAAAGGAGGGGGCAACTAAGTTGTGGGGTTGCGGATGTGTGTCTTCATCAGCGTTAGGGTGCATTTGAGCAACATCTGGAGTTGGATTTTTTTCTGGAGGAAATAAACTTGACAAGGAGATTAAGAATGAATGGTTGAATATAAGGACTAGAAATAGTAAAATTCTAATTGAAATGATGGGAGAAAACTGAAACATTTGGAGTTATACCCAGATACTCTGAGGAAACTAGAATCCAGGATCTAGTCTATTTTACACTGAATAGTATTAGAATCTAATAGTGATAAGACTGCACTAGTGAAACACAATTCTTCTTTCTCTATAAAATTACCCTCATTTTTATTAATATAAAATAAATTTAGCTTTAAACCAGTTGGCCTGATTATTTATATAAGTGCAGCAAGAACAGCCATTGATGGCACAAGGCTCTTTTAAATGTGCTTTGCTGGAACTTTTTATAAGGAATTTCAGACTGAGCTTTTAAAGGTCACTCAAGATCAGGAAGCCAAGCCAGACTTGCCATCAGGTTTTACCTGAATACCTGTAGATTTGGGTGAATTCCTCTGTTCTCGAGGTCCCTGAGATATCTTGAGGTTCCTGCACCTGCCAGGAAGTGACCTTCCTTACTTACCTGGTAGGGCTGCTGGGAACCCTGTAAACAAGGTATCAGGTCAGTTCTTCCAAGGGGCTTTGTTGACTCTATAAAGTCAATTTTAGTTCCTTAAAGATGTCTGACTTTATCAGAGTCTATGCACGTGTCTCAAATATGACATTCCAGTCAAAGCCTTGGTAATAATCAGTGTTTTCAATTGTGTCCTGTTTCAAGGAGAGCAGATTCTTATTGAACTTATGCAAATAAAAATATTGCCATAAAATATGAAAATAGTCACTGAGAGTTTTTAAATTCTGGAGGGATCAGGTAAAGAAAGATAAATGTTTCAATTCTGCTTTAAAGGTATAATTTACTAAACGGTTGTAAGCTAGCTTAAGAGAAAAAGGTTGAAGCAGACCCTTTTCCTGTTTAAGAGATTAGCGACATTTGCAAAAACATTAAAATCATCTTACTCAGTTTACGTAATTTTATGTAACTAATTTTTGCTCTGCTTGAATCTAGTTATTTCATAGTTCAGGAGTAAAACAACAACTATAAATGACGAAAGACTTAGAAATGACAATGGTTAAAGATTTGATGAGAGCTTTAAGACAGTTGATATGAGGATGTTTGGGTATTTCTGTAACATATTAACTTAGCTTTTAGCTCTTTTAATATTAAGATTTAATTTTCTTAAGTACTTAGACAACTCATTGAGCCCTTAAGCTTGAGAAATTATTTTGATAAAACAATTAGAAAAAACCTTCACAATTTTTCAATATTAAAGAGCAGACTAAGAGTTCAAGAAAACTTAGTCCTTTTAACAAACAAAAAACAAGATTCTAATTTTGCTGTCTACTTCATATCAAGACTCATTTGCTTTAATCTCACATAGCATGACCATATCAAATTCTTCCACAAACTTTGTACAACTTTGTTTTTACATTTAGGGTTCTCCCTCTTTAAATAAACAGCTGTACTTTAGAACAGTTACCTTCTTTCACCTCAATAAATCGAATTTCCTTTCCTTACACCTTCTCTTACTAAAACACACACCTTTGCTATCATGCAGAGATTTTTTCTTTATTACTTTAATTAGAAGTTAAAACCATTAGGAACTTTAATTTTTAGTGAACACTGAGAAGTAAGCTATTGTAAACTGTTACACTAGCATTCTTTAGGTTGGCAATCAGTAATTAATGTTTCATTATTTTATCTTACTTGGGAGTGACTTAATTCATTAATTTGACTTATTACTTAACAGCAAAACTTTAAGGTTTCAGGTTACCACAAAGATTCTAAAGCTAGTTTAAGGTATACATACTGTAACCCACAATTATATTAAGAAGTTTACTTACTACATTTAGTTCACTCATTCCTAACAACCATGCTAGATTACTCACAAAACCTTCACTGAACATTAGACAAAGTCAAGCCTCTCTTTAAACACTTTATTTTTGGAAAAGATTTAACAGACATCAACTTAAATGATTTTAGGTAAACTTAGGCAGCTGATAACCAACCGTAAGGACTTGTCTGTTTTAGTTAAATGTAAATTAGCATTAATGCTTAATTTCCTCTAGCGGAATTTTGGAAGTTTTGAAAGGCCCAATTTTTACAAGTGTTTGTCTTTAAAGCAATTAATTTTTAGCAGTACCATCCGGAGGTAGAAAAGTATTTTATCAGTCCTCTGGGTAATTCTGCAAAATTAACATAAGAATTTTACACTCTGGCCCCTCCCAGGATAGCAGCTTCCCTCTGGGAGCATGTCAATCAAGGCCGCTGACCCTGCCCCCCTGCGGTGGAGGAGATCTCTTCCCAGAAGGTGGGCGCGGCAGTGGGGGATTACTAGAAAGGCGTGAGGGAAAGTAATATTGACCAAGGAACAATATAAAGGAGGGGTTTGGGCTGGTGTTTCTATTAAGCTCTTCATTTCAAAAACCAAGAGGACGGAAGAAAAGGTCCCGAATATTCAGTAAGCACAGAGAGGCAGGATCCTGTGTCCACCAGGAAAGGAACCTGACTTCCTGCCACCACCATTGTTACCCGTGGATCCGCTGGTGTCCGGGGCCTTGGGATCTGGGCCACTTCAATCGGTCGCTGAAGACAAAGCCATGAGTGCCAGGTCCTCCTCCTGGAGGGGAGAGAACTCAAGAGAGGGGCTGACTTCCCCAGAGGGCAGTCCACTCTCCAGCGACCCCACTGTGCGCAGTGCGGACCCAGCTTTGTAGGAGGCCTGGGATTAGGGCAAACTCTTGCCCCAGAGCCCTGACTACTACAGCGGAAACGGTTCTAGGCAGGTGTGGGTGGGGCTTTTTGTAGGCTTGTCAGCTGGAGGTTGAACTAGGGAGGCCAGAATCTGATATTTGGCTTTAGCCTGTTTTTCTTTCTGAGTTTTTAGCTCCTTATCCCGGTTGTTTAAAACTTTAAAGGCAAGGTCTACAAGCTCTTTCTGGGGGTGCTTGGGGTCCATTTTCTAATTTTCGGAGCTTTTTACGAATATCTGGGCAAGACTGGGAAATGAAGTGGAGGTGTAGGAGAATAAAGCCCTCAGGGGAGTTAGGGCTGGTGTTTGCGTATTTGATTATGGCATCTGAAAGGTAGTTCATAACGAGGGCTGGGTTTTCATCTGCCCCCTGGGCAATTTCCCTGAGGTGCTCATAGTTGAATTTATCAGGGTTCTTTTGAGAAGGACCCCATCTTTTGTTCAGTGCGCTCCAGATCATTAATTGAAAAGGAGACGTGAACTTGAACAGGATTTTCAGTGCCTGTTACCTCACAGAGGGGTAGGATAGGGCGAAGCGGCCTGGGGAGGTACTGGGTGTGAAGCAAGCGTGCGAGAGCATGTTGGGCTCGGGCGGGGGTTTGGACAGGGGGTTGGGTTAGAAGAGGCACACGTGCTGGTGGATATCTGAGAGGAGGGAGGGGTGTTCAGAGGAAAAGAGGCAGATGCGCAG